>VZTU01031094.1:380316-413428 GCA_013400835.1 Zapornia atra | reverse complement strand
ACCACGCCGCCCTGCCCGCCACACCGACCAACCCCCCCGCGTGTCCAAACGCCCCCCGCGACCCGCGCGGCCGCCCCCCGACCCACGGCGCGGCCGCGCGGGGACACACGTCGGAACACGCCCCCTCGTTTGCATCTTCTGCCGCGCACCGCCAATCCCAAGCGCCGCTCCGCCCCCTCTCCCCGTGATGCCGCGGTCGCGCTCAGGCCCCCGGGCCCGGCACCGCTCGCTGCCTCTCTCCCCGCACCGGCTACCGACGCCCCGTCCTCCGCCCAAGCACGCATCGGTGCGCAGAGCCACGGCACGACCGCCTCGACCCGAGCTCTCCACGCCCCGGGAGGATAACAGGCTCAGGCACCAACACCCCACAGCGCTTCACCACTCCTGCCGCTGCTCCGCACAGGATATGTTGGCTTCTGGGGGTGACCATGGCCCAAGGCTTCAAGCACACTCTCGCTTGCCAGCTTAATGAACGCTGTCCTTTACAACTCTGGAGTCAGCCTGAGCACCAAGAGCTTCCACACCCTCACATCCACCCGTTTCTCCCAGGGCCCAGCGCACACCCTGGAGCCCCAAGAGCCCACCCAACGGGTTCCAACTTCCACAGCAGTGGACAGCACAAAGAGCACAACAGCAAGCAGCTCTGCCGCTGCTTACTGAGCCCCCTCAGCCTCTAAGCAAAGCTTTGCCCCGATACAGGGCTAGCCTGAGTGATACACACCCCCAACAACATGCCATGTCAAGCGAATCCTGAAGAGTCTCTCCCCAGCCCATCATCACTTGACACTGCTCATCCCAAAAAAACTCATAGCACCCACCATGTACATCACCCCGGGCTACACTGACAAGACAGCTCAAGGACAACATCCATGGACTAAACTTGAACACCCCGGCATGAACAAACTTTCCAAGCGTGTTTCCACTGAACAAGCTCCCTCTACATGGACATTGATCCTAATCCAACCTGGCAGTCCTTTATCGAAAATCCTCCAAGGTTCTGGTGAGAAACCAAACACTGACCCCTTCAGGGTGCAGGCAGCACCCTAACTAGTTCCACTGCGACATTGCTTGCTCACAAGGTAACTACCCTGGGATTGGTTTGGGCTTGTCTACTGCTTCCCACTACAACCCATTTCTATTTTTGTAACCGTGAAAAAAAAGAGGGCACAAACCACTCAGCCCGTGTTCTCTCCCTCCCGGGACCCAAAGGGCACCAGGAACGGTCATCAATGGCGAGCGGCTCCTGCACAAGCAGCACCGAACGCCCGCTTCGCGCTCAAGAGAGAACACCTAGCTCCTCCTCGTGGCTTGTGACTCCGTTCAGGTGAGATCCCTCTCCTCTAGTGACCAACTACAGAAATGATCCCTGAAAGTATAGTCTTAACCCTCCGCTCGCACACGCACCCCCCCACACCCGCACGCACTGCCCTACAGCACACGGACACCCCAAGACCGCACACGCCGCAATACCACGCCGCCCTGCCCGCCACACCGACCAACCCCCCCGCGTGTCCAAACGCCCCCCGCGACCCGCGCGGCCGCCCCCCGACCCACGGCGCGGCCGCGCGGGGACACACGTCGGGACACGCCCCCTCGTTTGCATCTTCTGCCGCGCACCGCCAATCCCAGGCGCCGCTCTCACGCGGCAGGCGCCGCTCCGCCCCCTCTCCCCGTGATGCCGCGGTGGCGCTCAGGCCTCCGGGCCCGCCATCGCTCGCTGCCTTCCTCCCTGCACCGCCTCCGCCTACGCACGTACCGTTCCACAGAGCCAAGGCTGCCCGTCCAAGACGCCGGGCACCGGGGCTACACCCAGCCCAGCGGGGCTGGCTAATTGCGATGCCAACAGCCAGTTCCTGTCCGGGAGCAGCCATCAGACCATGGCTGCCAGCATGGCACAGCACGCCCAGGGCCCGGGTGGCCATAGCTCTGCCAGGTTCTGACATCATCTCTCAAATAGTAATTTCTAGAATCCAAGACTACTCCTGATCGCAGGTCACACAGAGACATAGACAGCTTTCAGCTATCACAAAAGCCTACGCCATCCTCATGGTCACCTGGAGGCTATGAAACACCTCCTCATGGCAGTTGTTAGGAAACTCTCATTTCCTACCCAGTCTACCAAGTAGGATTTATCATATGAAATTAGATCAAATTTCTCAAGATAAACAATGGCATAGGCATACTGTATAGTCATGGGACCTCAGCTCATTGCAAGAAGAACACTCCCCCCTCCGCCCCAGGGATGAAAACCTTTGGTTCTCAGAACCTTAAAAGCTGTCCAGAAAGATTAATTTTTAAAAACTATGGACTACCAAGGCCAGCTCCGATCCTGCCATTATTTGGCATCATAGATAAGTAACTGCAACAGGACTGACTGTGGATGGCTAGATCCAGAAAGAAGCAAATGGATAGCAATGCCATAGAATTAGAGCTGCTTTACAAGACAGTAGTAGTTTATGTGCATGTTAAGTAGTAGTGACTGGTAAAATCATCTTGCATCTGAAATGCCTGAAAGGTAGAAGAACCATGTGTAAAGCCACATCTGGGATGTCCGAGTTTGAATGGGACAAGTCACATGCATGACTAAAGAAATAGTCTTGTGATTCTACATCTTGCATCCCAATCTCTCTCCTCAGACTTCATGAACAAGTTGCAAACTTTTTATGACCCCATACAAGGGATAACCATTTTGATGCATGCTCCTTCCACCCCTCACCATCAGAGGAGAATGTGCATTCCCTACCCCACCTAACAGTCAAATGTGGCTGTCAAATTATATGATCAAGATGCACAGCGTGACTCAGGATGCAGCAACTACCTTGATGGCAACACATAACCCAAAAAAAGAGTAAACGTTATATGCTAGTACTCTATCTGCTATTAAACCACAGGAAAAAAAAAAAGGGGCGCAAACCACTCAGCCCGTGTTCTCTCCCTCCCGGGACCCAAAGGGCACCAGGAACGGTCATCAATGGCGAGCGGCTCCTGCACAAGCAGCACCGAACNACCACGCCGCCCTGCCCGCCACACCGACCAACCCCCCCGCGCGTCCAAACGCCCCCCGCGACCCGCGCGGCCGCCCCCCGACCCACGGCGCGGCCGCGCGGGGACATACGTCGGGACACGCCCCCTCGTTTGCATCTTCTGCCGCGCACCGCCAATCCCAGGCACCGCTCTCACGCGGCAGGCGCCGCTCCGCCCCCTCTCCCCGTGATGCTGCGGTCGCGCTCACACCGCTGCCGGCGTCCCGTTCTCCGCCCACGCACGTACCGCTTCGCACAGCCAGGGCTGCGCCACCAAGACGCCGGGCACAGGGGCTACATCCACCTCAGCCCGCGCCGCTGCTGCTTTCCTGACATGGTACGGGGCAACACCGCCTTGACCCGAGCTCTCCACGCCCCAGGAGGATAATAGACCCAGGCACCAAAACTCCGCAGCGCTGCACCACTCCTGCTGCTGCTCTACATGAGATGTGTTGGCTTCTGGGGGTGACCATGGCCCAACACTTCAGGCACACTCTCGCTTGCCAGCTTAATAAACGCTGTCCTTTACAACTCTGGAGTCAGCCTGAGCACCAAGAGCTTCCACACCCTCACATCCACCCGTTTCTCCCACTCCCAGGCCCCAGCGCACACCCTGGAGCCCCAAGAGCCCACCCAACGGGTTCCAACTTCCACAGCAGTGGACAGCACAAAGAGCACAACAGCAAGCAGCTGAGCAGGGGCTCAAAAGATTTCAAAAGCCTGCTCAGCTCCTAAGCAAAGCTTTGCCCCGCTACAGGGCTAGGCTGAGTGATGCATGCTCCAAACAACATCTCCCCAGCCTGTCATCACTCTCTGATTGACACTTCTCATCCCAAAAAAACCCATAGCACCCACCACGTACATCACCCCGGGCTACAATGACAAGACAGCTCAAGGACAACATCCATGGACTAAACTTGAACACCCCGGCATGAACAAACTTTCCACGCGTGTTTCTACTGAACAACAAGCTCCCTCTATATGGACATTGATCCTAATCCAACCTGGCAGCCCCTTATCGAAAATCCTCCAAGGTTCTGGTGAGAAACCAAATACTGACCCCTTCAGGCGGCACCCTACTAGTTCCACTGGGACATGGCTTGCTCACAAGGTAACTGCCCTGGGATTGGCTTGGGCTTATCTGCCGCTGTGGATGCAAAAATACCACAACAACTCACTTCTTTTTTTGGAACTGTAAAAAAAAAAGAGGGCACAAACCACTCAGCCCGTGTTCTCTCCCTCCCGGGACCCAAAGAGCACCGGGAACGGTCATCAATGGCGAGCGGCTCCTGCACAAGCAGCACCGAACGCCCGCTTCGCGCTCAAGAGAGAACACCTAGCTCCTCCTCGTGGCTTGTGACGCCGTTCAGGTGAGATCACTCTCCTCTAGTGACCAACTACAGAAATGATCCCTGAAAGTATAGTCTTAACCCTCCGCTCGCACACGCACCCCCCACACCCGCACGCACTGCCCTACAGCACACGGACACCCCAAGATCGCACACGCCGCAACACCACGCCGCCCTGCCCGCCACACCGACCAACCCCCCCGCGTGTCCAAACGCCCCCCGCGACCCGCGCGGCCGCCCCCCGACCCACGGCGCGGCCGCGCGGGGACATACGTCGGAACACGCCCCCTCGTTTGCATCTTCTGCCGCGCACCGCCAATCCCAGGCGCCGCTCTCAACCAGGCACCGCCCCGCGGGAGCCTAACGCCCGCCACCGTTCTGCGTTGGCTGCCGGCAGCCAGCCCGCTAGCTCCCGTAAGCAGCGCCACAGAGCTGCGTCACCGATATGGATAGCAGGCAACGCTCAGGTTCTTGAGAAACTTCAGTAGAACTGCATCAAAGACCAGGGCGCATTCACAAAACTGCCTCTTCCCAGGTAGCTCAAGGTCCAGGTGCCTAACCTACCGGCACCCCAACCATCCCTGAAGCACTTTGCAATCGCAATTAACACTAAAATCCTATTCAAAGTTTATCCCTAAAGCAGACTTCCAGAATTTTAGTTTTACAGTCCCTCAATCATTTCCTTATCAGCACCCCACTTACAGGAGAAAGTAACTTTTCTGGATCTAGACAGCTTTTACCTTTTTTCAGAACTCTCTTCACTTTCACATGGCTTCCTTGCCTGACATACTCATGCAGCTGAGCTTCCAGGGAGTCACCCTTTATACTTCCAAGCTGGACTGGGCAGGGAATGGGAAGAGGGAGAGCATGAGCCATCTTCTTTCCGCAACAGAGCTAGAAAAAGGTATGAAAACCAATGAAGATGCAGAACACCATAGCTCAAAAGATTTCAAAAGCCTTAGTATGTGATGTGTGTCATGGGTTTTTCCTCCAAAGACATTTGAGGTTGAGGGTGAAGGCACCTCAGGCCTCTAGTCCCACTGGTTACCTTCCTCCCCCCAAAACGAGCCCTGAGGAAAGGCCTGCCCAGGAGACGCGCCAAGGGGCTCTGTTAGCGGACAAGCCCTGGCCAAAGGGGAACGTATTCCCGAGAAGGAAAGGGGAGATGTGACAACCCGGGCACCAGAGGCACACCCGTGATGCCTGTCAGGTGCACAGGCCTCTCCTGAGAAGACGAAGACAGGACAAGCAACCGCCATTCCCAGGTCACAGCAACTCAAGCCCAGCAGCCCTTTAGCCGTCCCTACCCTTCCCCACGACCCAAGCTCCCGACTCCAAACCCGCCTGCGCACACTCCCTGTCACCGCCTGGCGAGGCCGGTCACGACCGTCTCAGCCTCCTCAGCACCGGCCGCCCCGCACGGCAGCGCCACGCGCTCACGCCCCGGTGCGCATGCGCAACCACCTCCCCCCATCCCGCCGCTGGCGCCAGAGCTTGTCGCGCGGGCAGGGTAGCGCGCGCGCCTGTGGGGGCGGTCTCTTCCCGCGGAGGGGGGCGGGACTGCAGGAGCCGGGCCTGTGGCGGCTTAGAGCGGCCCAGCGGGGCCCGGCGGCACCGCGATGCAGCGGGATCTCGGCAGCTTGCCGCTGCCCCCCGCGCTGCGGGCGAGGCTGGTGGCCGCCGGCTTCCAGACGGCGCAGGAGCTGCTGGAGACCGGCCCCTGTGGGCTGAGCAAAGGTACCGGCGGCGGTCCGGGCGCCCCCGTTGCCGGCGGGTCCGCTCCCGGCGGTTCTTGTCCCCGGTTCGGACAGGTTTCCCCGCAGCCCTTTCCCCGGCGCTTCCCTCCCGCGAAACTTGTGTGTCGAGGTTTGAGCAGGAGATGGACGGTGTTAACGCGGCCGGGGCGACGAAGAGGTCGCCGCCCTGCCTCCTGAGGCTGCAGCTGGCCTGCGAAGCCTCGTTGGGCCGCGGGTAAGGCCGGGGCAGCGGGTGAGGCCGGGTCAGGGCCGCGGTTGCCGGCTCAGGCGTGCCTGGGAGGAGAAGTGTAACAAACAGCCCCCCCGCTTCTGATCAAAGGTCCCTCCGACACAGAAGAAGAGCGGGGTTTCGCCTAACCCCTCCTCATCCCCAGCTCCCTGGGCTTTAAACTGAGTCAGCTCCCGTGCAGCCAGAACAAGTCCTTTCTCAGGAGGCCAGGGCGAGATCCACATGGCTATAAGGAGTGCTGTGTGCGCCCCACGGAGCGGGGCATGATGGTGATTATCAGTGTCTCTCGCTGTCACAGGTAATAAAGCTAATAGCCTTGTCCCAAAGAAGCGAAGTAGCTGGGTGCCGTCTGGTCTGTGGATGAAGGTAGACACGGAGGTGTTTGCAGGTGCCTTGTCCCTGCTGTTAGGTCAGTGTTTCAAGTGCATAAGGTGCTTGGCCCTGGAGCACCCTGATAGCTTAGAGTAGGATAGGTGGGTGTCACTGTCACTAGTCTGCAACCTGACTCCTTCCACAGGGCCTGCTTTGCTTCAAGTGAAGTTAATGTGACAGCGCATTGAGCCCGGGAGAGGTGAATTGCTCTGCCGGATCCCATCCCTGTCTATGGGGATAAATAATCAAATAAGTTTTGATTGTTGATCTGCAAATACTGCAAAACTTATTTGATTATTTATTATTATTATTTGCAGATCAGTTACTGTCACCTGAATTCTGAACACAGGGCACTGTCACTTATTTTGAAAAATCACATCCTTCATTCCAGAGATGTTGGCAAGCCATAGGCACCGTTATGCTAAAAGGAGTAATACTCCTGTGTTACTCTGCAGAATGATCAGGTTCTGTCAGACAAGTTGATCTATCTCTTCATACTTTAAATAAATAACTGTTTATAGAAATAAGGCAAGTGTTTCATGGTTTTGACTCTTGTAGAAATCGGAATCTCCAAAGAAGAGGCACTGGAAGCATTGCAGGTTGTGAGGCAGGAATGTCACAATGATGCAGCAAGGACAGCTGGGGGATCGGGTGCCACCAGAAAGTGCACAGCGCTGGAACTTCTGGAAGAAGAGCAAGCCCAGGGCTTCATCATCACCTTTTGTTCAGCACTAGACAATATCCTGGGAGGTGGTGTGCAGCTAACAAAAATTACTGAGATCTGTGGAGCACCTGGTGTTGGGAAAACACAGCTATGGTACTTCATTTTTAGATTGCTTCTTTTGCTACTGAGAATCACTTTTCTTTCTTTAGTTTGATTATGAAGAGAGTTTATTTTTCTTCTTGTCATGACTTCAATCTGATTCCTCTGCAGCATTATAAATATAATCATGACAAAGGCTGCTCTGCTTCCTGTTCCATGTATTCCTCAGCAGAAATGTCACTTCAGGAGCGAGCTGGGAGGGGAGAGCTTTGTGATATAAATATTTCTTTTTTTTTTCTGTTTCCCATGGCAGTATGCAGCTGGCAGTAGACGTACAGATCCCAGAATGCTTTGGGGGCGTAGCTGGAGAAGCAGTGTTCATTGATACAGAGGGAAGTTTTATGGTGGATAGAGTAGTGGATATTGCAGCTGCCTGTGTGCAGCATTGCCAGCTTATTGCTGAAGCTCATCAAGAAGAAGGTATGTTGCTAAGTTGTTTTTTTTCTGCCTACTAAGCTAGGATCTGAATGAAGGGAGTGTCTTGCAGGCTACAGTTTTACAGTTTGAGGGTTTCTGCAGCAGTGCTGGCTTAAGGAGTTCTTGCTGCTGGCCTGTTATTTCCTCCTGTATGTGTTATGCCCAGAATGGCATTGGTATGGCTGTGGAGCCGTGCTGCAGACTGAGATGATCTACTTTGAGAATAACTCTCTTTCTACGACAATTTTTGGGGTGTTTTGGGGTTTATTTTGTTGGTTTCTTTAATTTTCTTTTAAACAGATCACTTTAATTAAATGTACAGCAAAACCCAAACCCAACCCTGTCAGCAAAACAGGGATAATGTGCTGCAACTCAGGGACAGGAAGAACAGCTGGAGAAAGAGGAGCTAAAGCCCCATATTGTAAAACTGTAGCTGGAATTCAGCTCCTCCGTAAGGTCAATACAGCCAGTTGGCATTTACTGAAGAGTTTTACTCTATAAATCATCCGTGTGTTAGGGATACAGACACAACTTTTATGCTTCTCTTAGAGCATTTTATGAGTCAAACTTCTGTTTGGACAGAGGTAAAAGGACACTGTATTAAATGAGCCACTGCCTGTGTATTAAAGAATGGATGATTAATAGTCACTGATGTCCTGTGGTGGTGTTCTGGCTTGAAATTCTTTACTGGAAAAGTTACTCTTTCAGAAATAAATTTTTCATTTTTGGAGCGCTCCCTTGGAGGCTCCGGTGGATCTGTGTGCAAATGCTGAGATAGCATCTGCTCACCACCTCTCTGACTTTCAAGCCAGATGGAAGGTGTGTTTCCCACACTCTTTACCTTGACTGTTTCCATTTCTGGGAGTTCTGCTGTTGCTATATGTGGAGGCATAGTTTGGTGGAATGATGAAAGTGGCAATGTGCTAGTACAGACTTCTGACTCATTTACTCATCTATTTGTTTGTTCTCAGATCATCTAAAAGCTTTGGAGACTTTCTCTCTTGAAAGTATCCTTTCTCACATATATTACTTCCGTTGCCGTGACTACATAGAGCTTCTTGCACAGGTCTACCTTCTCCCAGACTTTCTTTCAGAGCATTCAAAGGTAAGGGTTGTTACAGACTTCCCAGAAGATATGACTCATCTTCACGGGAAAGATTTTCAGGGTACAATAAGAGTAACATGAGTAACACCTCAGTACCTCATCAGCTGGGTTGTAACACATTGGCTGGTGCCAGGGTACAGATGAAACGCACACTTCCTTGTTTGCTTTGTCACAAATGCTCTCAAGAGTCATTTGCTTTTGCCAACACTGCTGCCATCGTCCTCAGTGTCCACTTTGACTTGAGGATGCTGGACCTGTGTTGCCACATGTTGTTAGGTTTCTGTGAGTGCCAAGTTAGGGATCGTCACAAAGCTGCTTTACAGAAGTGTCTCTGAGCCAGGTGTGCGTGTGGTGATGGGGTGTGGGGGGATCAGAAAAAACAAGGGCTGTTTTTTTTGTCCCAGATGATCACTGAGGGCCAGAAGCATCTTGCACCATCTCAGCATCAAGAAAGTGACTCTTTCTTTCCAATGCATCGTCTGTTGCTACAAGCAACCGGAGCCTGCAGCTTGACTCTGGGGTGGACTACAGCCAAACAGTTTCCTAGTACCTAGTGTCTTAATGAAACGCTATTGTAAGGCAGATTTTCACCAACTCCCTGCCAGATTTGTAGATTCTGCCCAGCAGATCACTCCCAAACAGGATTCAGGGAAAATGACTCCTGCCTCATTCTAACAGAGCACAAATCAGCATTGTTTAGTTAGATTGTCTTTTGCATATCATTTCCATTTTTGGAAGCTGTTATGTTCTTGAAAGCACAGATGGGAGTCTTACTTTTGCTTAGTGTAGTCTGGTATTTCCCTTTCTCTGCCAGGTACTAACGGTGCCCTGTTGTGTTTGCTCTTGTGGAAAGTACATGGCTTCATTAGCACAGTTCCACTGGGCTGCAGTTCTCTGGTACCATCTGTGCTGATTATCTGTGCTTGGCCCGCAGCCTGAAATACTGAAGGTTGCAGGAGAACTGTAAGACCTTCTGGTGATTCCTTGGACAGGCTATAAGTCACTTGACAGATTGCTCAGTGCAGTCCAGCTCTCATTAAAATTAGTCTGATCCCCCTGTGCGGACCCAGAGCTGAGGCTGGGACCACAGGAAGCCTCCAGGTTTTAGGGGTTTATTTTGAGAGAGACAGAGTTGGATAGAGTGTCATTTGGAAATATGAGTCAGTTTGAGAGTTTGTTAATAATATGAGAAAGACCAATAATACAGAAAGGACTGTGTTAGAAAATATTCTTGTCCTAATAAGACCAATTCTTTGAGGTCTAGGAGAGACAAACTGACATGCAGAAGGCCTGTCTTACCAAGCTTTCTCTATATAGTCTGCTTTTCAATATTTTAAGTCTACTTGTTTGCTATTTTATACCCAGTGCCACTGGCAGAAAAGAAACGAAATTGCATCCTACCTGGGCATATTCATCTGGTAGGCAAGTTATATAACTGTGTATATTCCATGAGTCATGTTTATGCTGTTAAATTGATTGTTCTTAAAGTAAAAAAAATTATGCATGAGAAGATGTACAGGCTCATAGAAAAGAATTTGCCAGAAGGAAGAAAAATGAGAAAACAGAAGAATATCTTCTTTTAATTGAAACTATTTAATCTTCTTTTTCGAATTCAGATTTTTTTTTTTCATTTGGAGCCCCAGGGCCATTTGAGAGAGTGATGCTTGCTGCAGGCTTGTACATTCTAGTCACAAAGCTACTTCCCAGAAATGAGTTAGATCAATAATACAGAAAATCAGCTTTCTCATGTTGTTTCCAATTTGTTATCTCGTGCATTAATGCAAGAACTTGTAGGTACTTAAGATCTGAGTGACATCTGAACACGCAGACACTGTAGAACTATCCATCTCCCTTCTGTATTTCAGACAGTCTTGGGTCATCAAAACACCTACAACAAATGAAGTTAGAATAAATCAAAATCCCAGACTAATGTTTATATAGTGTCTTGAGGGTGATGAGCCAGCAGCAGCGTGCTCTAGCTTCAGCTAATGATTGCTGCAAAAAGAAAGAATTCAGCAAAGCAAACATCTTCAGGCAAGAGAGATATTCAGCTCCTTGCACAGCGTCTGGAATATCCTTAAGCATCTGTTGAAATTCTGTGATGGGATTTAATTTCTGAGGGAGAAGTTGAAATAAGTTAATGTTTGTGTACAGCTGATTGAAGTACAGTTCTGATGGGAAGTGTTTGGGTTTTTTTCCTCCAGTTTCTCTTCTGCAAGGCTGTAAGTCCTGCTTTGTGATTCTGTATTCTGTACCTGGTGCTGCAGAGATATATCAGTTCGTAAGTGAGTGAGCCCTGAAACAGGGAACAGTCAGAAGGGCAGCTCTGTGCTGAGTTAACTACTGGGAGAGCTTAGTGCAGTGCTTTGTTTAAGCTAGTACAGCTCTCTGCTGAGCTAGTAACCACACAGAACAGACTCAGGGAGTGTAGTAGAGCATCTGGAGCTTGAGGCTCTTTACCCTGCTCTCGTGGAGTGTTGATTGTCTCTGATACATGCAGAGACAGACGCGAGGTGTTACGCTCTCATGCACGCCTGAGTATAAAAGATTGTTGTCACCGTACATAGAACATTGCAGTTGCACTTTGAAAGATGTCTTACTGCTTCTTGTCATTGGTTGGTAGGACAGTAATGGGAGTTTCCCTTTTCTTCTCCATTTAGGTCCGACTGGTGGTGGTTGATGGAATTGCATTTCCCTTTCGCCATGACTTTGAGGACCTCTCACTTCGGACAAGGCTTTTGAATGGTCTGGCACAACAGCTCATCATCATAGCAAATGATCACAGAGCAGCGGTAAGGCTGGGGTGGGTTTGAATCACAAGGGATGCTACTTTGGAATAAATAACATTACAAAGAATTAAGCAAACGTGATTGTAAATAGCTAAATAAAACTGTGAGAATTCCCTCTACGTTTGCCAGTTTGGTTAGTAAATATAGATGGATCTTGCACAGGCAAAACTGTTGAGGTGGAAGACTCCTAGAGTTGCTAAGATCAGTAAAATTTGCATTAAAAGCATCCTGTGGATCTTAATTAAATAGTAGCATATCAGTCTCTCATGCTGTTTCACATCTTACTTAATGATTTGGTTGGACAAAGAGTTCTACAAGGTGTACGCGTTAAGATACATCACAGTATTTAGTTCCAACACAGTTTTCTACTCTTCATTTAAAAGTTAACTACTGCCTCTGCTGAATAACTGTTCTTAGGGAGGAAAGCCACATTACCTGCTAGTTTGGCTTGCTCTTCTGGCATCCATAGAAACCCATCACTTCCTTCCCGAGCATCATTTCTGTCATTGACGCCAATATGGAGGCCGGGAAATCTGCAGCCATAGCCAGCAGATGGCACTCGGAAGCTACATCTGTTCCAGAAGTTGTTTTGGCAAGTCTTTTTCCAGCACAGAAAAGCATTGTTCAGGAATTAGAGCTCAGTCAGTCTCAAAATGGTGCTTGTCCCTGTAACTGTTTCCAGGTGACTTGCAACCTTGTCACCGACAGCTCTGGCGCAATTGGCTTTTGTTCCTAACTGCTAAAAATACCCACACACCCCCCCTCCTCGTGCTTCCTCTGATAACTGCAGGAAGGGAAAGGAGCACAGCTCTGCATTCCGCCTGGGTTCAGCGATTGGGCTAAGCCTCCCTTTCCTCCTGCTCTGGTGTGAATTAGGAACCTTCTTCCTGCTGGTGTGGACACCAAGGGAGGGGAAGGTCACACTGCTTGATTTGCACAGCCTGCAGTTTACCGAGTGCTTTCACTCGTAAATCGGGTACCTGGTGACCTTGAATAGGAGCACTTGTCACTATACAGTCTTTTTTTCTTTGGTCAAGAGAAACGTAACTTATTTCTGTTGAACAAGTGAGCAATTTAATGCAAATGCTTGCTAAACAAACACTTGCTAAAGGAGTGATCAGTTACAGAGCTTCTGAAGGGATTTAGCTCAGTGGCCCTCTTGTAAGTTTTTGAGTTAGCTCTGTGTAGCTTGCAAGCGGGCTAAATTCAGCTTGTGTGCCAGAGATGGCTTGTCAGGGGCTTGTCAGCAAAGCTGGGCAGCCTCAGTGCTCTAATATGGTAGGAAAGAAGTTCCTTTAGTTTCTAAAGCTGCACACAGTGGGTTGTGCCCAGATGGACGCCCAGATCAGCCCTTCTCCAGCAGTGAGAAGGGAAGCCTGTATGGGGCTGTTATCATCATCCCTGTGTGATGAGTTACTCCTCTAAAATAGGCAGTAGATGTCTTGGGGGTTTCAGCTATGGCAAGGTTTCAGTGTGTGCCCTGTGTGCTCAGTGGAATTCCTGTAGCACATACTAACTGTTCAAGCAAGAATCACATAAACATGTCAAACAATGAAAACCCCCGGGGTTTAAGATAGGTACAATTTTTTTTTTTAATTTTTCATTTTTAATGAACTTTGCAATTAACATTCTTGGCTCTTTTCTGTCTCACCCGCCCCCACTTCTACCAGGGATCTAACCTAGACTGTCTGTGAACCTCCTACGAGTGGTTTGTGCTGCAAAAACACTCCCCCGCTCTGTCTGTTCACTTTCATTCTGCTCTGTATTGTACCCACTTGCGCATTTTTAGACTACAAGGTGCTGGAATTCTGTTAATCACTCAGCTTGTGCGTGTTTGGAGCAGCACCACTGAGTTCATTTATGCCACACTGACTGAAACCCATCTCTTTATAGAGGGCTTGTACAAGTCATGTGCATCCAAGTCCAGATCCAATCAGTGTTTAGTACAACTACAGTGGAGTATACAGGTTGTGAGGAGTTTGCATCCCTTGGGAAGGGAGAAATTTAGGTTCCTTTAAAGTCTCAAATGAAGGAAATCTACCTTCTGAGCAAACCGAAAATATATTTTGCTGGGTTCTCTTGTTTTGGCTGTTGAGGAAAGATGGGGCACCTTTACAGTTACTTGTTAACATAAAAGCTTCATTACATGCAGTAGGGAAGAGTTTTGCCTGAGTAACTTCATGAAATGCTTTTTCAAAAATCCCTCTTTTCCCTCCCACCAGTCTGCTTCTTTTCTGGAGATTTTCTTATTTGTTTGCTTTTTTTCCCCTCTTTTAGGTAGTTCTGACAAACCATATGACAACAAGGATTGGACAAAGGCAGTCCACATTGGTACCTGCTTTAGGTAGGTGCTTAGCTTGTGAGTTGAAAACTGAGTTAATCTTCAAATGTATGATTTCCTTTCTTTTGGTATTGTGTACAAAGAAAATGAAATTGTTTTGCTGAATTCCTGCAGTGTAGCGGAGTCCATGATGAAACTGTGATGCCCATCTGGAGCTGCTAGCATTGTGGAATGCTACAGTAGTGCTTATCTATGTCAGCATCGTAATTATAATTAGCAACTATCATTTTATTCTAAAACAAAAGATGATGTGCAGACTAGAATTCTGGTTAGATTTTTTTAAAAAAAGGATTACAAATTATTTTTAGAAGTCATGACACTTTCAGACTGCAGGAACACAGATGGAGTGTGCTGCTGGACTTTTTTTTTTCCTTTTTAAACCCAAATTTTTAATACTAAACTTGATACTAGATCTGTTGGTATTCCTTAAGATGACTGAATCACCCTTTATGGGGAAGCGCTAGGTACAGAGAGCTCTCTAAGTAGCTAGGTGTGCAGGTAATGCAGTTCCCCCAAGGGCAATGTTAGGCTGGTGTTACCTCTGTTCCAGATAAGGCCACTGTCCCTGCTGGAGGTCACCGCTGCATCCTGTACACTGGCTGAGCTGTTTGGTGGTTGCCTCCCAATCCGTGGCCAGCTAAGCTTGAGGTATTTAAATAATAAGTAAACTGCTGATAAACTGGATAATTTAGACTGAAACTGGCTGGTGAGTGATGATGCAAAAGTGTAAGGGTGGACCTAGGGACAGGAAACCTCCAGCAGGAATGTGGCGATGAACAGGTTAAAGCAATAACAGAAGAGCTCAGCTTAATGGTTGCGCACCTTAGACTATGCTGCAGTTTTCTGAATTCCCTGAGAATCGTTCTTTGTCTCTCAAAACCAGTTTAAAATGTTTATTTTGCCATTACACTGGAACATGTTCCATTAATTATTTGCAAAGCTGTTTCATATTTGCTGCATAGCTGGAACTCGCTACCCGATGCTTGCTGCAGTTATGATGTAGAGGGAAGTTCTGCAACATAGTGAGTTTAAGTGGGTGATTTCTTTACAGGCTGCTCCATTTTGCCCTGTAATGAGCAGAGTTTCTCATACAGCCTCTGCTGCTGCAGTCGCTGGGGAAAACAGAACAGTTCTTCTGAAGTAGAGATTTTTTACAAATGAAAAAAAGAAAAGCTCAGTGTTTAAATCTTACTTCAGGTTGTAACTTTGTATTATTTTATCATTCACTTAAAGGGCACAAATTCTCTGTCCACAGCTTCAGTTTCTGTGACCAAAGTAGTGATTCCCTTGTTGGGGAGGGGAGGGGGAAGAAGGGGGCAGTACAAAGGCCAAGATGTTCCCAGTGTCTGCACAGGCATTGAACCATTGGCATGGATGTGAGATAAACCCAACAGAATACAGACGAGCTCCCCTGAGAATGTGAGGAATGTGGAGCTTTGTGCTGTGCATGCAGATAAAGACCCAGCTCCCAGTATCTGACCCTTTCTGTCATTTTTGCCTCTTGCTCTCTGATGGATTGTTTTTGGCAGCCTTTCTGGCTACAAACTCAATTAAAGCTGATAGATTCTGTCTCTTTTTTCCAATAGCCAGCGTTGTTTGAGAGCTGTTCTGTTTATTGAGTCACAGGGACAGTACAGAATGTGGAGACACTCAGGGTAGGCTGTAATTGAACGATACCATGTACTGCCTTGCCTGTAGTTTCTTTTACAAACATTTAATTTTACTTAACCTCATACTGACCATAAACTCATTGTGACTCTCACCAGAACGCATGTGTAACCACATAGTATTGCTAAACCCAGTAGTGTCTACTCTTTGTCCCAGTTGGTAAAATATTTAAGCTCCCCTCATCCTAAACTGCTACACCTCAGGTTGAGAATCGCAGAGCAGTACAACGCTGTCTTCATTTTGTGTGAAATTGTTCCCCAGACTGGGCGCAGGTAGCAGGTGGATTACGAGGTGACTTTTTGTGACCCACTCGGAAGGGATGCTGTCTCAACAGTGTCATGGTAAAGGCTAAGGAACATAGAATCATAGAATGTGCTAGGTTGGAAGGGGCCTTTGGAGGTCATCTAGTCCAACCCCCTGCAGTGAGCAGAGCCATTGTCACCATATCAGGTTGCTCAGAGCCCCATCAAGCCTGACCTTGAATGTCTCCAGGGATGGGGCCTCCACTACGTCTCTGGGCAACCTGTTGCAGTGATCCACCACCCTCATATTGAAGGACTTCTTCCTAATATCCAACCTAAATCTCCTCCTTCTAGTTTCAAACCGTTACCCCTTGTCCTACTGCTACATGCCCTCAGGAACAGTTCCTCCTCTGTGTCCTCCATGGATGGTTGTAGCCAAAGGAACTATTGAGGGAGGGGTCAGCAGCAAAACCCCAAGTACAATCCGTCCTACTGCCTCCCCTAACTAGGCTTTCCCCCACTGACTGGTAAGTCTCAGAATCAGCCTTTTCCAAGATCTCACAAGAACATTAATCTTCTTCAGCTTCCCAGCAGAAGGGAAGTTCTTAATTATGGAGGATGGGGGGAAACACAGATGCTGCAAAGTATTAAGAGCTTTATGAAGGGGACAGCTTTCTTTCCCACTGGTGATAGCTAAGCTGGGTGTTCCTAGACATTTCTACTGGATATATTTAGAAAGGAGGTCACATATTAATCTACAGCCAGTTTGACTAAGAAATAGCTTGTTTTACAGTAGCATTTTCCTCTCATACTGAACGCAAGTGGAAACATTCTGGTGTGGAATTTGTATGAGTTGTAAAAGATGTTTTGATCTTTGGCTTGGAACCGTATCTGATGGCCAGAAGCTTTAATCTCAACTTGGATATAGTGGAGCAAGGTCTGGCAAGATGCCTGCAGGGTCTAGGGCTTCATTACAGTTGGATCAGGTTTTTTTTTCTTCTCTGTGCTGTAATGAATACCAGAGGACGCGGGGCCCATGGGGCTGGTGATATGATGGAGACCAACAAGTGATTCAGAAGTTACCAGGCTGGGTGCAGATGAATAGGAGAGGCTTGCAGCACTTATCCACACTGAATGTTATAAAATGCAACCCCTCTTTGGAGTAATGACTTGTTTCCTGGGATAAACAGAGGAAAACACCCAATAAAACTGTCTGTAAATGGACTGAGCTTGTGGTCATGTGTGAACTGAAACAGAAGGCATGTTTCCTGTGAAACAGGATAACAATCTAAACGTCCTTCTCTCTACCACACTCCCCCTGCCTTGCCTCTCCTTGTGTTCTTTTGCATTTTGCTGTCAGAAGCAGACTGCTTCAGGGGCCCCATGTACTTTAATAATCATCAACTTTCTCCCAAAGCTTGTATCCCAGAGGGAGTGGTGTCTGCTCATAATTATGCCTGAGAGACCGAATATTGCAATTTTTGAAGTAGGATTTAGACATAGGCACTAGACTAATAGCGATGAGAACAATCTTTTCTTCGTGCTGCCTCTGTTTTCAAGACTTGTCTGGTACCCATCCTTTGTGAAGTACATATAAAACCTTCCTATAAATACGGAAGCATCACATCAAACTGTCTGTGAGACACACTGTGAGTACAGAGGCTCTTCCTTGTCTCAGAGTATTTGATGAACTTGTGAAATCTTTGTACACACAAAAAAGATGTGATTCATGACTGCAAGAAGGGTATCTGTGTTTTAATCATGGGGGGGATTTGGAAGACTGGTCTAATTTCAGTTTAATTTACTGATACTGTTATTGTTATAGGAGATAAATAAAATGTCCTGTCATTTTGTGTCCCCAGGAGAAAGCTGGGGACACGCTGCTACTGTCCGTTTAATCTTTCACTGGGACAACAGTCAGCGGTAAGTGAAGATGTTTTCTGGTTTGGTTTTTTTCACTACCTGCATTTTGAAAGCAAGGGTTGGAATTTCTTTGCTTCGGTCAGGCCCCAGTCAGTACAAAGCCAGAGATGCCGAAGAAGGCTTTCCACCTAGCTGGTGACTCTGAGGAGGACAGGAGAACAGGGCTGACCGACCTCTGAGCTGCAGTGGCACCACTGGACCTTTCTGCTTTGAATGCAGCAGGGTGCTTCTGCAGAACCAGCCAGCTACGCAGCCACCCACTTGCAGCCACCCACTTACAGCCACCTGCAGAGAGGTAGAGAGCAAGCTGACTGGAAGATGCTTTTAGAAGCCCAAAGGAATGAGGTTGACCCTTCTAAAACAATGGAGTTCTTGTTTCCTGGTTCTTTTTTTCTCCTTTTCTCCATACTGCAAGCTCACTTCTCTTTCCTGGTCAGTTAAATTTGTCTTGCATATAGATCACAACGCAGGAACTTGAGATTAAGAAGCCTTCCTTCAATTCCCTAATCTTCTGCAAGCAGTAAAGAAAAATGCTACTGGAATGTTCCCGTGCATAGTTTTGCTTGTTAAACCTGAAAGAGAAATGCAGAGACACTTTCTTGTGGAGTTTTGTTTTTTAAATTCAAAGATTGAAGGCAATGCAGAATGATTACAGCAGGCTGTTTAATTTGGAATTAAATTAACATCACTGATTAGTTAACAGTCTTTATAAGAGAGAAGTTGCATCAACATAATGATTGCAGAGTGAACAAAAGTTAATTTTATATATCAAAAGTAAAGAGGTTTTTCTTCTGCAGCACAGCTAGGACAGTTGTGGATGCAGGTTCCAGAAAGCAAGCTGAAGATAGACACACATGGATTATTTACTGTTCTAAATTTGCAGCTACTATGGAGCTGGGCCTGCAGAAGCATAACAATTCTGATTACAACTGCCTATCCATAAAACGTGGAAATTGCTAGACTCTGTTCCTCTTCTATTATTTTTTTTAGCATGAGGCACATACACCTGACAACCCATTGTGGGGCTGTTGTGCTTGGGTTTATATTGGGGTGTTAAGGCCCAACGATGACCCTAAGAATCTAGCTGCCTTTTTCCTTTTTAGAAAAAAAAAAATTGTACTTTGGCCAAATATGATACCTGTCTCTTCCCTTCTCTACTACTGAAAAATGTCAGAGCTTAATTATACAGGTTCTCATTGCTGGGAGGAAAGATCCTGTTGAGTTGGAGGCACGCAGCAGAGCTCCAGCTGAGCACTTGTGAAAGCATGCCTTCTGCAGCTTCAGATTTAGGCTGTTTTGTAAAGTAGAACCCACCACTTCAATGTTCTGAGGAATTCCCTGTGTAGCTAATACGAAGTGGCAGTGTTCCTCAGGCTGTAATTATGTGCTCTCTAATAGAATGGCACCTCAGGGAGGTAAAAAAAAACCCCAAAATAATTAACAGGATCTTTGGCAGGGTGTCTTGATACAGAGAGCTGAATACTTTCTATATTGGCTTTTTAGGTAAGTGGAAGTTTTGGGGAGGTGGGCATGGTGCAGCCAGGCAGCCTTGGGACTGGTTGGAAAATCCTTTGCATCTGAGCTGCTTTGCAATCTTCTCTCTGCGTTATGCAAACATCTATTGGGCTGGGTGCTGTATAAGCAGAAATCAAGATGCATTGCTTCGAGTCTAAATGCATGAAATCAAGGAAGTGTTAGAGGAGAAGAACAAGGGAAATGATTTTCTCAAGGTTACACTGTACGTTAGGGCCAAGGTCAGGCTTAGAAATAGAACATCTGACTCTCCATCCAGTAGGTTCTATTGACAGGCTTGTGAAATCGCTAGAAAAATCCTCACTAGAAGTATTTGAGTTCTCCCAGCTGTGAGGGGTCAGTGAGCAAATATGCCTTAATGGATTTGTGCTCAACACCTTTTTTTGTTTGCATTTTAAGAAAGCAGCATTTGGAATTAATTCATGATGAGTATTGTTCCAAAACTGTGATCAAATACTGTGATGAAACACAGCTAATTAGTCACTCTTCTTAGCAGGTTTACATTGTATTTGAGCTGACGTGCAAGGGTGGGAGTTTGGCATCCAGAGTTTTAAGTAACCTACATGAAAACAAGAATAGATCAGAATTCCATGGGTCATCTACCTCACAATTGTGGGAAAACTCGGCCATGGTCACTGGGTTACTGGGAACTCTTAGTAGTGTGTTCACTAATCATAATTATCTGTTTTTTGTTTAACCAGGTTGGCAACATTGTACAAATCACCGAGTCAGAAGGAGTCAACCATACCGTATCACGTTACAGTTAGTATTCCTTTTGGGCTGGAGATAGAGAGATGGGAGGGAATTGGTAGCCATAAAGGCCAATCTGAGAATGATGTTTGCTTTCTTAGTGCTGCCTTTCCATCCCTTCTGAAGGTAACCAGTAATACTGGGATGTCTCCAAGTTTATGAATGTTTTGCACCTTTTCTCTTTAGAAAAATGATTCAGCATGTTAGTCCTCTCAGAGTTAAAACATTTGGATTTCCAGATCAAATTTACAGCCAGCCTGTCCCCATCTGTTCTTGTGCTAGCACTGCTTATTTTATCTGCCCTTGATGTTAACTTTTGGCCCGAGTGCAATTACAGAGAGCGATTGTACACTCTCTGAGCCTTTGTTTTGGAAGACTTGAACAAGCCAAGCTGCTTTCTCCCTTGTCAGGTAGGTTGTTGTTTCCCTAGAGGCTCTTCTCTGTGTCTGTTCCAGCCAAGCTTATCTTTTTAGGACAGAGGTGACCAGAATCATATATGGTATTCGAGCGGTCTCACCGGTGCCTCATGCCATACATATTTCCACAGCTCTGCTCTAAGTGCATTGCCTGATGTAACCTAGGTTGTATTTATCTCTTTCATAGCCCTGTCAAACCAGTGGCCCTGTGACCAGGCAGTATATACAGATTTATCTCTTCTGTCACTATCATAGGAGGAGCTTCCAGCTTCTGGCTGGAGTCCTTATTCATCCCTAGTTAAATCCTGCGATTATTTTCTTTTGTGGAGTGCTTAGATACATGTTAATGAGAAGACACACTGTCTAAGCTGTATTTAGGTTTAAAAAAATCCCACCACTCAACTCTCGGATCTCCAAATGTCAGATACATAGGTACATACCATAACTGTTTGCTGTGTGTCCTCATGGAAACACGTTGCCATAGCATTTCTTGCAGATTTTAATGCTGCCATTAGATGAGATCTTCAAACTATTGAACAAAAATCAGATTTTCTTTCACTCCTGAAGGTATTCACCTGGATGGAAGAAATACAGCGAATATATATATATGTTCTTACTTCTGTAAAGACTGGAAGGGAAGTGGGACTACATCCCAAATTGTTTGGATCGTGGGATAGGAGCGTGCAGCCCTTTCCCTCCAGCTGACAAACAGATGGATTTTATCTTTGACAGTTTAGTTGCCTTTTCCTTTCAGTTTTATATGCATTATAACACAGCTATGCTCTCTTCTGTGTGAACACACACAGTCTTGAAATACAGTTGAGAGTGTATCCTAATCAAAGATTAGTTAAAACTTAAGATTATCCTTGTGGTTTTTTTCCCTTAATCCTGTTGAGCTCCTTCAGCAGACAGTTCCTGTAAGTAAAAAATGTATTATCCCTGTTCTTTCATGAAATTCAGGTCTGATGGTAACAGTCTGTTGTTTCAGGTTCTCATTCCTGTCTCTGTAGTTAAACTGGAAGATGTAAATACACATTTGATGGTTCCAAATGTGATCTAACACATCTATGTATAACCAGTGTCAAAAAAGAATTCTAAATTCCTCAAGCCTGGATCATCAGAGATATTTAGGCTTATGCAGATGAGAGAGATACTTCAGTAGCATTGACAGAGCGGCTGTTCAGTGCCTGTAAAGCCAAAGAAATGAATAACTTGGTGACCAAGTGCTGGTTCTTTCTCAGCTGTATCCCTTCCAGCATACTGACCTGTCTGTCACCACTCTAAGCAAGTGTGGGAGCTGTGGAACACCTATCACTTGGAACAGTTTCACTAGCTGACAAGGATTCATTCTTAAATGCAGAGTATAGAAATGTAAATTGATAGATGCACAAGGGAGTAGTAGATCACCTGATTCACCTAAATTTCCCAGGTATCTCGACCTGATTATTTCATCATGAAAGAGAGAGACCAGGGACCTAGATTCTGGGTAGGAATTGTCAGTACTTCCCTGAACTGTGGAGGGTCTGCCAGACTAGCCATGAGAATAAGGCCATCCATCTACCTTTGTCAATCTGGATGCAGTCTGTAGGTGCCAGAAGACATTACAGAACAATTAAAAATGACCATGCACTATCTGAGCTTTGTAGGTCCATTAACCATGTTCTCTCCATCTAAAACCCACTAACAAGCTTCATAAATACACACACAATTCTTGTATTTTTAAGGTGCTATGCCCAGAAGGTACATGCCTTTAGCTAAATGCAAGACATCCATACTAAGCAGCCTACATTATCGTGTTCTGGCCTTTATAGCCATTGGAATGCTTTTGCTGGGAGTCTAGCATGCTGGATTAAGTGGATTCTTGGCTACAGATCCACCTTTGTGCCTAAGGGAAATGGCAGAGATTAGATGCAAGCAGCAGTGAAACACTAAACTTGAAGATTCCCCATTACGCTATTTAGAATAACACTTGAGTTGCTTATAATAGCAGAGGGACTGCACGAATTCTGCCCTTGTGGCACCTCTTGCTGTCTGTTCCTTTCGAAACAGCAGGCTGCATGAGGTGAGGCGTTCAGAAATAGAAATGCAGAGATGGGAGACTTAAGCAAAATGTTTTGATTGGGTTTGGGTTTATTTTGGATTGATCTTGGTGTGGGACACACGGACATTTAGAAAAGTCACATGTCTGATAGTAATTCTGACTGCTTTTTCACACTGCACCAATGTAAAAGTTTTCCCAAAATGCTCTCATCCCCATATTGCCTCTACCTGAGCGTTTAGGATCCCCAAAGCAAGTACCTCTTCTGATTAACCACTTTTCTCTCTAAGTATGCACTGAGTCTTCCTTGAGTTGTCAGCAGTGCTCTCTGCATCCGGAGATGGAGACAGTCGCAGGCTTTGCATAACATCTCAGTATCTCCATCTGCATTGATGACATGTTTAACTAAATGATCTTCCAGTTCTCTCATATTTTAAAATCTCTGAAATAAATTGTGAGCTAAAGTAACAGAAAATGCAGACAGTACAGGGCCAGATTGCTTCAAGCCCTCTTCTAAATAGCGGCATCTAGTTTTCACATCTACATAGTTTTTGGCCTTAAAGGTTCTCATCCTGTTGTGTCCCATAAATTACTATGCTGGAACAGTCTCTGCAGTCTGGAGACCGGTTCAGATACGCTGTTCTCTCACAATGTCTCATTGATGTTTTCACTTCATTAAGTAGATACATGAAACAAAAATATCCCAAGATTTAGGCATTCTGAAAGCGACAGAGGCAATTAATCCAGTCATCTCCTTGCTTCTGTGGGAGCTCGAGTAAGGACTGAAGGATTTGGCTTTTAATTTATTTAAATAGGCAAGATAAGTTAATTTACAGAGGAGCAGCGCTCCATAGCCATAGGGGTTATTAGTGGTAAAATTAAAATGATAGCCTGGATGGTGAAAATAAAATCTTTACAGAATAAAATGAGGAGACACAGTTATTAGTTGGCATGTGTGTTGAAAAGCTTGCAGTTCTGAGCTTAGCCTGGTCTAGAAACATTCTGCTGCTGTTCATCTAAAGTAAATGATGGCATCATACTTTGTTTTGACCTTCTGAGAACTAGTTACTCATGCTTTATACCCATGTAAGTGTCATCACGTGATGTTGCTTGTATCTTACAGTCTCAGGGCTTCCGAGATGTGCAGCCTCCAGCTGTCACTCAGAATGCAGATGGTACTGGAATGAACCCTCGCAAACGGCCGCGGAGAGAAGAGGAAACGTAAAAGCATTCCAAAGTTGAATGTTAAAAATGGGAGAACATTTGCATAGTGAGCATGCAACTAAAAGGGAGCCTGAGAGACTCTGAATTGAATTCCTGCTCTTGACATTATTTTACATTGAGACTGCAGTATGCACATTTGTCCCAGGAAATTTGTGTTTGGCATTTTACTTTTGTAATAAAAATCTATGTTTTCTATAACAAGAAGCTTCAGCTTTTTTGGGGGAGATGGAGAATACAACTCCTTTTACTCTGCGTAAAAAACCCAATTACATGCTAGCATCTGACACAGTGCACTTAATGACACAAGTCTTGATCACTGTTTTGTGTGTATCTAAATGTTCACAGGTTTCTCACAGCGATCCGCTCGCATGCCTCAGACCGGGGCAGAAGGTGGCGGAGCTGCTGATGGATGCTCTACCATAAATAGATGCCTAAATGGTCTGCCAGACTGGGGCATTAGCCCTTACCTGCTGCAAAGTCCTTGGTCAAGGACAATCACCGCACTGGTTTGAACTTCTCACTTACCTTGTAACAATAGAGATGAAAGACTACAGCTGAAGGACAAAAGATTTAATCCAGTGTGGTAATTCTATGTTCCTGTTTTAGTAAGCAGAGTGTTTTACCATCACTGAAGCCTGAACCGAACTGCTGTGTAGCCCTTAGCTTCCATCTTCATTTACCAAAGCATTCAGAATAATGATTCTATAATCAGAAACTGTTTTGTTCGTGGCTTTAATAAAAAGCCAAGCTTCTTAGACACCGCTGATATTTTTGCAGCTCCAGAATCTAAACCAAATGAAAGAATGAACGTAGACTGAAAATACAGCCGGGATTTGTCCCTCTTTTATTAAGAGAAAACAAATCGATAAGATTATTAGAGGAGAGGAGAGGTACTGCAGCACAAACCAGTAATTACTTCAATTATGAGAAGTGTTTGTACACATACGACCCCTTTCTGGCATAGCGCTTGATAATGCTATAGCTGAGGAAACTCAGCCAGCAGGCTAAATGGAGAATTCGAGTTGTGGGAGTCTCTCTCTTTAATTTTTAATTTAGTAACACTAAACTGCCTCGAAATTCAGCGCTGAATCTGAGTCACAAAACCTCTCTATTGAAAAAGCTGCAAAAAAAAAAAAAAGTGGCGGTGATGTTTGGATCATTATAGTATTTAGATATAAATTACATAATGAAATATTAAAAGGAAAAGTATTCAACTGCCATGCAGCAAACCGGGCTGTGTCAAGATTTAAAAACTGTGAGTCAGGGAGAAGCTCTCAAGCGAGCATGACATAGAGGAAGAAAGGCGGCGGGATCTGTGACTCAGACAAACATTTCAATGCAGGAGACACAGGCAAACAAAAGGATCCTACCGCATGTGATGTCAGCAAGCTAACGCTCCGGTTGGGAATAACAGCTTCCTACGTATTGCAGCGCAAGAGGAGGGGGGGAGCTAGCACAATACACATGCCTACGTAGCCACAAGGAAAACCATCCATTAAGAGTGTTGTAGCAGTATTTTAAGCAGCGCTGCTGGTTACTAGCGATAGCTGCTGTCAAACGTGTTTGGTATTTATGGAAAAATCAGTTTCTCTCAATTTATTGTGGTCTGGTTTAATATCCTCAACACGTTCCTGCACATGTAAGGAGTGTAAGGACATGTCTCCAATATATTAATTTCAGCTGACTGGGGGTTTTATTTTGTTTGGAGTGGAGTAGAATCCAGAAGCCCCAGCTGAGATGCTGATCCTGTTATACGGAGATAAACTGTTTTGTCTGAATAAATGTTAGATCTTCCAGTATTCCAAGAGTCATTATCAAACTTGCATGGGTGCTGGTTAATGGGGGGAGTTCCAAAACATCCAGAGGAAGCACCGGAGGCTCTCTATGCTGAGGTTTTTTAGTATTTTCTTTTTCATATTGAAGCTATTACAAAAATCAGCTCTGCAGATCAGAACCAGAGAGAAAGATCTGTTGGCGGAGACAAAATTAAACAAGCCAGATTTCGCTCTCATCTGCTGGAGACAAGGAAGCTGTTCCAGGCTTAGAATTGCTTATAAAGAAAGAATCTGACCATTGCTTTGCCATAAATCTTCCATGGCAAGTTGGTATTTTCCTACATGTGCCTGGAATTCTCTTGCATTTCACAGCACTGGTGCACAACAGTGAGTGGCATGAGAGAATTTCATGACTGCACAAAAAGTAAGACACTAACTAGCCTACTGAATCAAAACTTAATCTAAACTGAATCAAACCAACGGCACTGAATCAAAAGTGAAATAGGTTGTTTGATCAAAGTCACAGTTTCCTGAAAGCCAAGAGTTTTAACTAGCTGAGTTTAGAATTACTCCATTTTGTACCAACGACATTTACTTGTGGTGTAGGAACCTCTTTGTCACCACAACAAGAATACAGTATCTACCACAGGGCTTGGCAACAGGAAAACATTGTGGTCACAGCGTACTTCTCCAGCTCAGAATCCTGCTTTGAAACTCTTTAGTTTGGACAGAGAAAATAACAATTTATTTCTTCCCTATTTTATGTGTTCTGCACTGTTTCCATTATGAAACACTGAGAAACCAACTAGCTTCCAACTGGAATAAATTCAAGAAAACACGGGGAAGGAATAGCTTTACTGAGGGCAAGAAGTTGTAGGCACAGACCTGAATGTTGAATACAGCGCTGAGAAAAGTCCATTTAAAATATGAGATCCATTCTTCTGTTGTATTTCAGTTCCTCTTCCTTTGGTTCATTGTGAAGAACTAAACTTAGATTTATTCTAAGGTATTTCAAGGTGAAAACCTTACTGCCTGCCTTTCTAACTCCACCCTTTCTGTGAAGAAGAGGTGATCTCTAAGTTCAAAGGACAAGTCACTATGTTCCAGCTTCTGAGAAGAGATTCCCTCTACCGCACTCGGCATCATCATAATTCTTTAGAAAGGCACATTAAGCTCTACTATACTGTTCTAATTCTATATGCAACATATTTGATTAAGTTTTGAGGTATGGTTTGATGCTTTCTTGTCCTAAGACAGAGTACCTTGAGGGAAACTGAATAAATAGAGTGCTTGCATCACAGCTACACAAATAGTACAAGAGTACATAAGGGAAATAGTACTTTTACAGGGTGAGAACCAGGGAAGTTAACCTGTGATTCCCAAACTGGTTCAAGCACAACGGTCCTGCTGAGATACGCCCACAGGAGTCTAGCTGTAGGGGAATGCAAGCGACTGGTTGGTGGAGCTGGCAGTGCCTTAGGGCCGCCGAGCAGCCTGCCCAGTCCTCCTCCGCACCACTCCTCCCCGCGACTCGAGGAACCAGTGCCAGCTGCTACCTGCTCCTGGGCTTCCCCTCTCCCCAGGCTGCGTACTCAACGCCTTGTGGCTCGTAGCCATAGAGTCATTTTGGATGATTAGGGTCAGGACAGTTGGCTTCCCTTGGCTAGTGCAAGATTTGTGCATTCATGTTCTACACTGAGGAATAAAATCACTGGGAACTGGCCCCCTTCCCAGCGCTGAATTTTACCCACAAATGCACCCACTGCTAAACTGGAAGCTACTGACTTGCTTCCTACAAGCAAGAAATATTCACACAATATGAACTATTTATTACAGACTCTTAACCTCTACCCAGTTTTAACTGTATCTATAGAATTAATAAATAGCATTAAAAGCAATCGTTCAATCACTATGCAAGTGGTAAAACTGTTTGCTTATATGCTGAAAAGGCACATAGAAAACTATGTATTTCATTGTCATTCTTCATGAATTATAGCTAATACAGTTAATTTTATTACTTGCCACTGATTTAAATGGAGCCAGAGAAGCATCAGGATATTAAAAAGAAGTAATAATAATCACATTACAGTTTTAAACAATAAGAAAGGGGAACGTTTAAAATATACAGTATCTAGCAATGTACAGAGGAATGTAGAAAGAAAACTCCACAGACCTCAATAAATGGTCTTAATTGAACCTGGATGCTTTTCTCAAAGCCTCCAAACATGCTGTTTGAATACTTGCTCAGTTTGGTATCTCATATTGCATTATTTTTGAGTTTTAAAGTTACAACATGTGTACTTCTAATACTGTTTAGTGTGAACCACTGCAATTTTAGCGACACAGTTACAACTACACTTACTGAGTGATTATTCTTCTATTATAAACGTTGCTAAAATCAAATGTTTTTGACTAAAGAACAAGGTGTCTCCTTAACATGAAATTATATGCCTACAAAATACAGCACGCCAATATGAGATCGTAACATAATTTGTAACACCTCTTTTTACTCGATAAGCTTACTACACCTTTGACTGTAAGTGTTATGGAATAAATCACATAAATGTGTCTATTTAAAAGTAATTTATGCATTGATTCATTTTGTATAATTAACACAAACTTCTGTGGCTAAACCACAGAATTTGAGACTATTCAACATCAGTTGCAAGCATACTTTGGAGTCTGATTCCTATAATAATTTTTTTAATCCCTCTAGGCACCTGCCTTAAACTTTGCTCTCATTTTAGGATAAGCTTCACCCTCCATCTAAAAAGGGCAGAACACACACACAGAGTTAAATCCTAGAATAGAAATGAGATTTAAGTGGTAAACCATCCTGTATCACCTCCTCTCAGCAAAAGCGAGCTTCAGGCTTAGGAATTCCAGTAGCACCACGTTTACACAGTACTGTGAGACTTCAACCTCAGATGAATCGTGTTGCCAAACTGGAAAGTGCAGAGGAAGGGCCTGGAACAGTAACACTGCAGTGCGCTCTGTGGTTTGCAGGTATCCAGGAGGTCTGCAGCCCTCATCTCCATTCAGCAATGAAAGGAAGTTAGGATAATGAAGAGTGACTGAGTGCTGAAGTGGATCAGCCTTACCAAGGAGCTACTGGACTCCGCTGCACTCCTGCAGCAGGATGAACTCATCATCTGACAACATCCAGACCACATTACCAGGTGTTCTGTGGCCAGCTCTGCTTCGCTGAGGCAATCCCAAGGGCACTAATCTATAGGCACATATCAATCTGTCAGTCAGAGGTTTTATGACGTAACAAATTTTGTCTTTGCCTTGTTAACGGCCATGCTATGCTGCTTGTGTTTTGACAGTGTTCCAGCACTGCTCAATCGTTTTGAAGGCTCCGCCTTTCCTTAGTTCTTTCTTCCACGTACTTTTAAAATTACATTTCCCAATCTAACTAAATAGGCATGGAGTAGTATGCTGTTTCTCCCTGTTGCTCTTCAAAGAACCCCCTTTTCTAAACGGGGGTGTGAATGGAAAGCTGAAAATGGAAATTTCCATGACAGCTGGAAGTGGGATTCAGGCCTGAAATCCTGTGGTTTGCAATGGATGTGGATATATCAGAACAATCTCTGACTATTAAACTGGAAAAGCTGACTTGACCTCAAAACCCTTTTATTTTAGAAAGAAGAAAAGGCAAGAGGAAGAAATAGAGATAAGGACTCTGGTAGAGGAGCCAGGGAAACTGGTAACAGAAGTTACTGTGCTTTTTAAAACAGCAGCTGAATAAGGACTGAATCTAAGGAAATTAACTGGATGCAGCTTGTCAACATGAGCCTTCTCACTGTATGCCTTTCGAATTCTTGCTGTTCTTACTGTTAAGCAATTGAAATTATTTTAGTGAATTGAACAATAATTATCTCATTGAGCTCGAAGAGCTATAAAAAGAACAGTTATATATATTCACATTCACAAGGTGACTGATCATTGATCATGTGAATACATATAGAGAATTTTAATCACTTTCAACAGCATATTGCAAGTATCTTTTCACGTATCATCCCGTATACAACACTACGTTCAACAGTAGGCATGCCTTGAAGATGAGAATAGCCAAAGGCTTGGAAATACTTGGTTTTCTGGTGGTTTCCTCTGGCCAGGAAAACAGAATATAGCTTCTAAATTGACTTCTGGTTTATTGCAAAAGCTCTCCTTTTTTAAAGAGATCACTTTAGAAATGCAATTTATTTCCCGTTGGGTTTTCCCATTATATTTTTCTGTATGGTATTAGGGAGTATATCATAGGTATATTAAATATTATCAAATCATTCTGAATGCCTCTACACATTTTCTACTTGTCAGTGTACAGGAATCACTTCCAAAGGTTACGAAAACCTAAAAAGCACTTCTCTTTGCACTCCATGCAATTCAGGTCACCTCCCCAAGGCCTGCTCAAATCCTGCTTATTTCTCACCAGTAAAAGAAGAAAGAGGAAGGCATCATTTTAAGGCTAAAATAAGAGAGATTTCTTCCAAAACAACACCATAAAGCTGTCTTAAAAAAATAATTAAAAAAGCACAACATAATGAAGGCAGAAAGGATACAAACACTCATCCTTCCTTCTCAAGTCAGGCGCAAGTCTTATCCTCTATTTGACATTACACTGCAAACTGATGATTTCAGACTCAAAACTTTATGAATTGTGAGTTTATTCCATCCACTTAACCTCATCACATAGGAACAATTTATACTGCTGCTACCTCGCAACCCAGAGTGCACCGAGGCGCTCTAAATTTAGCTTCCAGAGTTGCTGAACACTAAAAACATTTCATAATAGTACCAAACACACCTCTCATAGTTTAGTGCTTTACTTGATAATAGATTGTATTTAGAGCATCCTTTTCTGGACAGCAGTAAGTAACAGTGTGGCTACCTTCTGTGGTAATTGCCCACCCCACCGTCTCCGCATGGTGAAGCGATAGCAGGTTCCTGGCTGCCTAACTTAGCCATAACACCCACAGCTACCATATGTTCCACATTGCAGGTTAATAAGAATGGTTTTTCACCTTTCCCTCCCAGAAACAAATGTCAGCATGGCTTAGAGCCATAAGCTCTTTATTTAATATCGAAACAAAACAAGAATAACTTGACCCCAGTGCCAAAACTTGAGCAAAGTATCCTGAGTACAAAATTCTACTCTATATTCATTTTAATTAGTGTCCTTTGCAATTAGACAAATGATGAAAAGCACATGGGGACTGCCAAGATGAATCAAGGACATCTGGTAACTTTAACATTTCAACATGAAGCAGGGTAGGTATTACTCTCAGATACTCTTATGTGCAGCTTGAAACAACTGAAAAAAATTATGAATAAGAACGTAAGATAACTACTATCTAAATGCTTTTTGAATCTTTTATTTGACAGCCTTGTTCCCTGTTTCCCATACAACATGAATCTGATGGATCTGGTTGAGTTAGTTGTTACTTCCCTAAGATACTGTTAGAATGGGAATTTTTAGCATTGAGATCGTATTACACTAAGATTATCTGGATTACCGTTTCTTATAAACTCCAGCTGCCTCTGAACTACTAGTGAAAACTAACTAACCATGAACTTAAAACTGCTTTTTTGATACTTGCATTGATATGCATTCTCTCGAGGCTTGTGACTCACCGATGATGCGGTACACGCAAACCTAAAAAAAATAAAACCAAAATCCAGCAATGACATCATCAGCTGCAACCGTGGGCTATCTCTTCAAAAAGAACCGCAGTGCTTTTTACCCCTCAAACCCACCTGGTATTCCTTAATAAATGAACATTACAGTGAAAATATAGAAATGGTTTACTGGAAAAAAAATGGAGGTATTCTTTCAGGAGAAGCTATCTGATTTTCTGTTGCTCAAGTATCTTTTGGCTGTGAAAGACTAAGGCTAACTGTGACAATCACATTTTTAACTCTCTGGGCTTTTACATATTCACAAGATTGCAATATGATCAGTCAACGCAGTTGCTGGAAATAGTCTAAAATTAGTTTGGCTCTGAAACAACTACTCACCAAACAGAAGACAGATTTACGGCAGCACCTGACACGCAGAGGTAATTACTACAATGCAGAGAACAACAGGTTTCAGCAAGTTACTGTCTTTGTTCCAATCCATTAAAGTTTGAGAGTATTTTTGCATACGAGGCTTGTGATTTGGCCATTATTCAAGGTATATCTGACACTAGAGATACTGCTAGCTCCCATACATACGTGCTATTTTGAACATGTGGTGATTATACCTGTTCATTCTTGGTATTTATGGACCCGATAGCTCTGAAAATAGCTTTCTGACAGCAATTAATAAAACAAGCCCAAATGCCTTTCACAAAGAAGTTTATTAGCCAGCAGTAGAGTATCAAGTACAGTTTACTTTCCACTGACTGGCTCTTAAGTTTCATTCAGTGTAATATTCAGCTACTTTGGAACTCCCCTCACCAGAACATCAAGCGTATAGCTGTCCGGCCAAGTATCGCTGATGAATCCATACTGCTATTCGAACGCTGGTCCCAAAGGTAGCAGTGTCACAAGTTTTCTTGCTAAAGCATTGGGAACCCATGAATATAACCACCAGTCTCCTCTTCCCGGGCCTAAGGGGAGCATTTTGAAAGGAAAGGGTTTTCGAGATGGGGTTCACAGCCCCACAGCCATGGCACCGAGAGCAGGGAGCCCAGCTTGGGCCCGCACCGTCCCTGGCTGTGGGGCAGCCCAGGGCCGCACACGCTCCGCCACAGGCCGTGAAAGGCCGTTTTCTCTGGAATACCGTACGTTTGATCACTAGTTTCCCTCACGCTAACCCACTCCGACTTCAAAACCACTCTACAGAGACTCCGCCTGGCAGCCCGCCCAGGGCTGCCGGCTCCGCCGAGCAGTGAGCTCCGCCGAACAGCGAGCTCCCCCCACACCATGAGGTGAGGCCGGGCCGAGCCGCCCCCGGGCCCGCTTACCCTCCGGCCCCGTCCTGGAAGCGAGCAGGAGCCGGTGGAGGCGACACCGGCGCCGGAAACGATGAGCGCAGGGAAATCCTGAGGCAGAGATTAGGTAATAGGGAATGTGCTCTCAGGTTTCCTTCGGGTTCCTGTGAGGAACCTACGCGTCTGGCTGCCTTCGCATGACTCATCACATCGGCGCGGCTGTCAGCGCCTGCCCTCCACCTGCCTCCCCCCCGCCCCGTCCTGTCCTCTTCCCCGCCCGCTCGAGCTCCTTCCCTTCCTTTCCCGCCGCGGGCAGTACCTCCCCCTCAGGCCACGGCCCAGACCCTTCAGCCCCCTCAGCGTCACCCTCGCTCCCGCCGCTGAGGCGCGCACCCCCTTCCTCTTCCTCCTCCTCCTT
>VZTU01031094.1:272095-380047 GCA_013400835.1 Zapornia atra | reverse complement strand
CGAGGGTGAGGGCGACACCGGCGACCCTCAGCCGCCCGCCCCACCGCCGCCTCCCCCGCTGCTGCCCCCGCTGTCCCGGCCGCTCTCGGAGTACATCACGGAGGAGGAGGTGGAGGGCGAGTGCCTGGACCTCTGCCTGCAGCAGCTCTACAAGTAGTGAGTACCGGACTGAGGGAAGGGCGGCACGGTGTGGGGCTGAGGAGAGCAAGAGTGGGGGGCGGGGGGGCACTGAGGGGATGCTTCTTGTCTGTGGGGAGTCTCCAATGTGGGGTTGAGGGGAACCCTCGCTCCGTGCCTTGGAGCCCGCTCCCCGTGCTGGGGGGCCGAGGGCCGGCTGTGGGGCCGAGGGAGACTGTCCTGTGAGGGCAAGGCGCTCGGCCAGGGGAAAGTCTCCGTGGCAAGGAGTTAACCGGGTTTGGTGGTGCCGAGCTGCGCGGGATCAAAGCGTCCGGCTCTGTCCCGTTCCCCCCTGTCCAAAACATGCCTCTGCGCTCTGCCCCCCGCCCCTTCCTTCTCGCCAGATCGAGGTGCGAAGGGGAGAAGGGAATAGCCCAGGGAGAGCCACGAGCATCCATCTGGAGAGCAGCTTGCTTGGGGAGGGAGGGAGAGTGGTGGGGGAAACGTTTCACGCTCTGGTGCCAAAGCGGGGAGGGGGGTTTGCCTGTGGTTGTTCGTACTGAGCCTTGAAATTGAAATTTTCTCTGTGTGAGGGTTTGTAAATGGGGAAACCTCTGCCAAGAATGAAGGAAGGGGGAGAGAGCAAGGGGCAAAGAAAGAGAGATGGTCTGCCCCCTTCCCCCTCCAAAAAAAAGCCCCACATCGAGAAAACCACACTATGTATTTTTACAGACCAGGGAGAAAAGAGGGGTAGGAAGCCTTAAGAGACAGCTATCCATAATCATGGAGCTCTTTTTACTGTCAGCTAGGGAAAGCCAGCTATACTCTGTTCTGTACGGAGGCAGTTTCCAGATCTGTGCTTTCTAAAGGCTGGTGCATAAAGAGGAAACAGATGGGATCTATTCCCAGTGTGAAAAGTCTGTGGACTGAAACCTAAAGATCAGTTAGTTACCAGTGCCTTGTATTGTGCTCAGCTTTGGCTCTGAAGGCTCGAAATAGAAATGGTTGTTAGTGGTGTTTCTTTAGGAACCTTTTTAAACTGATGCCACAGGAGGAAACAAATGAACCTGTGAAAATATGCACGGCGCACCGGGGAGCCTTCTGCCATTGAGCTGGTAATTGTAATGAAAGGTGTTACTCAGTCACAAAAAATAAATAAAGAACCAGGTTTTACAACTGCATGGTCTGTTTCTATTCACTTCTCATCTGCCCTCTGCGTTTGGGGACGATGGGGGACAGCACAATGATAGCTGCAGAGGACAAAGCTCTCCTATTCACACATGCTCGCCCTGCCACCTTTGGAAGGTGTTTCTCTGGAATACAGCAGCATGTTCATAGGATGCGCTAGAGAGGCGAGAGGCAAGTCCCTTCTATGTACTTGGAATCTGTCTTGTTTTTAAAAAAACAGACCTGTGAAATCCAAAGTCACATTGGTTTGAATAAAGTTTTAGATGTAGAGAAGGTTATTTTAATGTATTATTTCAAGTGTATCTATAAAATGATTTTGAACTTGAATTTCCCTCCACCCCCTTCTCTCTCTCTGCATGTCCCCATATACCAGCACAGGCAGATTTGGATTCCCCAGTTTGAGGCCCATATTAATGGATGAAATTATTAGGGAGGAAAGACATTTTGAGAGGATTCTTTATACAAGGATAGCTCTTGCCAGATTGGAGGATTTATTTTTATTTTAGCCTTTCTATAAATCTATAAATCTTTTGATGGTTAGTGAATGAAGCATCTCGTTGGCTTTATTTGTGGTGAAGTCAATACAGACTTCCCTCTATAGCAGTTGTGAAGGAAAAAGCATTATCTGCCTCAAAATTAAAGGAGCAGGGGATCATATGAAAATCATTTTCCGAAGGCTTAAATATTTTGTCACTGCATAGAAAATGCATTTTCAGGTAGCAAATTAGTATCTTTTAAATGAAGATTGATAGACATTGATTTATATCTGTCTAGCTAAAATGTAATTCTTTAAAACATTTTAAATTACAAGCCAAATCTGATAACTTTTAATACAAAGACCTAAACTGAAATAGCTTTTTCTTGAGTGAGGGTGGAATCTGAGGTAAGTGCAAGCATGCAAAACTGTTCTTCAGGTAAAGTATTGTATTTTCAGTACACTCTCCAGTCACTAGAGAAACCTAAAATTGTCACGAGGTTATAAACCAGGCAAAAGTAGAATGACTTCCCCCTTTACTGCTATGGGCTTGACTGGTCAGATGATTCCATAGACGGGAAACTTCACATGAGTAAAACTACTCTTGTGCCAAATGGTTACGATAGTGTAAAGCACATGAAAACTCATGTGAAGTGGGCTATTTTATTGGTATGTCATTAGCAAGAAAGGCTATATTGTGAAAGGCATGTTGTAAGTAACTGTAGCTATATATTAGTCAAATGACTGGTTTGCATTATATGTAGCATGAGGATAAAATCCATTACTGTGAAAAAATCCAACAGCTGGTTTTCAGCTATTTTAAGCACACAGCTTTAGTTCTTTTTGAGGGAAATAAGACCATCTCAGAAATGAGAACATATTGCCAATGATGAATGATAATAGTTTTCTGCCACTGCGTATATCAGTATCAAAGAGTTCCTATTTATGAGATTTTCCTGAGATTTTCCAAAAGACTCATATTCCCCTTTGAGATTTCCAGTTCCTGGTTTCTTTCTAGAGACAGCATATGCTTGGAAAATTACCTTAATTTTGTTTCTATATCTGTCTGAATGCCACAAAATGTGGCCTGTGTGCTTTCTTAGTGATCCTCAACAGAATGAAACGTCTGATCAATAGGAGGTGTGTTAAATTAAGAAAATAATCAAGAAAGAAAAACGTTTGAGGAATTGCACTGGAACATTGGCTGATAGCTTCAAAGTTCATGTTGTGATTATCTTCTGTAACATCTTATTCAAGAAAAAGCTGTATCATTTAGATGGTTTTATACGTAACAAAGTTATACATGATGTTCTGTTCTTACTGATACTTTCATTAAGTCTAATTAATTTTCAAAGCTGGTTCTTCAGAGGACATCTGAAAAAACTAATCAACAAGGCTGTGGTTGTTAGGAGAGGGCCAGGCTGAGTTGAACAGTGCACCCTTAGAAATAGTGCCACTAGGAAGAATAAATATATCCTGATGTTACTTCCCCCCTCCCCCCAACCCCATATAACTTGAAAAAATTCCGTTGTATATTGTCCTTGCTTTTCTTTCTTCCTTCTCCCCATCCCCTGAGCTTTGACGGGAATAGATATAGTTGGTGTCGTGTAGGTTCAGGTTTACTTTCAGTGATGTTGGTGGTGCAATGTTTTGCTTTCAAATATTAATTTAAAAACATCTTTAGCAAGCTTACAAAGTAGACCTACTCCTCCAGTGTTAATATTTGTAAAAGACTGTGTGTAAAACTAAAATAAACTCTAATGTTATGTCATCTTAAGTGCTTAACTAAGACACTGATGACAAAGTGATTATTTGGAGGATTGCAAAAATCTTCCTCTGACCTGGAACGTGAAAAGGAAAACCAGTAAGCGTTGCCCTTTTAGATTTCTTCACAGAATGCTCTGCAACATCCACAGAATACCATAGATCCCAAGTTTAGGATGAAAAAATGCAATACTTGAAGTGAGATTTTTTTTTTTATAAATACTCCTTTATTTTAAAGAGAGAAAATATATTTAGGTTTAAATATTCCTCACAGTCCTGCTATGAAAAGTCAAGCAAGGCAATGTGTGCTCAACCTTTTCACGTTGGAATGAAGTAAAATGTGGTCAGTAAGAGTGGAGTTCTTGCCCCTCAACTTGCAACTTTAAGCTAAAGAGGAAGAACTTTTCATGGTAATTTTGTGAGCAGAGATCTCTTTTTTTTTTTTTTTTTTTTTAATAAAGTACGTTCTTGAAAACAATGTTCTGTCTGCTGGCTCCGTCACTGATGGGTGAAGAGACTGTATCCTCCCCCTTTAAAAAGCAGAGGTCCATGTTTTTAACTTGCTTACTTAACCCCTATCAATGGCTTACTACTCTTTGAAAGAGCCTACTGTGAAATTCAACCCATACATTGGCTGATGGGGATGTCGTAGCATGCAGAGATGGGTGCATTTAATATACTTTAGACGGGAAATCATTAGAATCTACAAATAGGTGGTATTTAGTGATAATCACTTTCAAAACATAACTAATGGGCTACACAGGGAGAGATTCTTTGTGTTGCTTTTAAGGCATCTTCAGTTCACGCTCCTACGCTTTTAAAAATACTGAATCAAATCAGATATTTTTAAAAGAAGAGTATCAGCTAAAATGAGCTATTTAAATTGCAGATTTACATTTTGTAATGGTTAACATATATGGTGACATTTCCAAACTTATTAATTTATGATTAGAAGGATGCTGAGCTTTTCAAGTGCAATGGTGACTATGCTTGGATGTTGCTTTATATAGCATTACAAAATCATTCTTGGTGAACAGATTATGGGAATATATTCATTTCAGTGAATGTTGCTAGTGGCACAACAAACCAAAAGGAATTAATTTTGTTAGGAGCTTTTCACACCAAGATATTTTTTCACCCAAGAGCAATTTGCATAGGTTTTACTAATCCTAGTGAAGCTGTTTGTGTATGAACTGATTGAAGAACTAGACCTATGCTAACGTGCTCTTTTTTGTCATCTTACATAACCACTGTTGAAACTAGATTGGGTTCTCAGGAAAGAATGTGTATATGAATCTGTATAATAGATTTTATTCACAGTATGATACTTTTCATTTATAAGATACTCAAATCTTGACTCACTCAAATCTTACTGGCCATCTTATGAAACTAATTTTGACTCTGTTTTGTGGATGTGATGAGCATGTTAGGCTTGAGTTTGTTCAGTAATTCTACTTTTTTTTTTTCACTGAATACTCTTCATAGAATATATTTATCCCTAAAACTCCTCATTGCAATTACCTCCAACAAAGGCCAAGTATTTCTCCACCAGTCCTTTGAAGAAATGATAGTCCACTTTGCTGTGTGGTTCTTTTCACAAAAGATTTTTTTAAAAAATGTTGTTAAGGTTAAACTTTCACGTTGCTTTACAATATGCTAGTAGAAGTTTCAGTGCCTTGGCTGCTCTGTCACTGGTGTATACTTTGATTCAATTTTGTCGTCTTGCTAAATTGCTTACACGATCCCATTAAAAACAAAAGCAACAGGGCATGTAGTACACTGATAGTGAGAGCAGTATTTATTCCTATATTTGAAATCACTATGAAATAATGTCTGGCTGTTCTGCATCATTTTCTTTCCTCATGTTTCGTGCCGACTGGTGTTTGGGTTGTTTTCTCCTAGGAAGTAGTCTCACTGGCTAGGAAATACATGTGAAAAATGAGATGGAGTTAGGGCTTTAAAATGTGTTACATGTTCTTTCAACCATGCTGTAAGACTGTCTTATGCAATGCAATCGTGATTACGTAATGCAAATGTTTATAAAAATAAATGTGTCGTGGACAATATGTGTCCATTACGTGTTAGTAACCTGTGACATGCAACTAAACTGTAAACGGTCATCCTTGAGTATTATCATGCAGGGTTTTAGCTGTGGTTTACCTGAAATCAACCACTAAACACTTAGTCTACACTTCTGTCGTTACAACAGGTTTGTGATTAGAGAAAATGAATGCAGATTGTGGACTTGTTTTACAGAAACATTTCTGCTCTGCTTTTGTACTTCATTAGTAAGAAACAACATTACCCACCTTTAATAAGACCTTCTGTAAAGAAATAATCAGCGGAGTCCGTAAATTAGAACTGCAAGGGAAATCGCTGCCCTTGGGTACTTCAATAATTAATACAGAAGTTAAACGAGTTAACTAGATTGCAGGATTACCTCAGTTTATGTTTGTATTGGATGGAAAACAGCTGAAGGCAACTAATGATTGAGTAACCAAACCAGCATTTTAAGCTGTAGAAGTGCTCCCCAGCTCTGAGCTCTGTATGCCATCAGTTTAAAAGTTTGATATTAAAAAGGATTAAAAAGTTGACTGCTAAACTTTGATCATGGGAAACTGTGCTTGGGTGCAAACAAGTCTGAATTGGGAAACATTTGCAGCTGTGATTATGCTAAAAGGAGTATTTGATTAATTGGGTAAAATTGTGGATTGCTCCTGAAAGTTCATTTTCTCAGATAGGATTTTGCAGCCGTTTTTGCCAACTTTTTATGATCCAGTAAAGTCTGTTAAATTGTACATAACATTTTTCCAAGTTTAGTTTCTTTTGCTCTTCATTTACATAAGAATTTGAGTACTTTCATTTGAGAATATGATTTTTTTTATAGGCTCTCTACTTCCATCATGATGTAACTAAAAATAGAAGCAGCGTATAAAAATAGGGCTTGGCATTTTAACTTCTTGGCACTGTCTCTAGGGCTGTTCCTTTCACCTCGGGCTATGACCTTCTTACTGAGGTTCAAAAACCTGAAATGAATGTGGGAACTTATTCCTCGTTAGTGTTACAAACACCATACTCTACATGTTATATTAATTAGCTTCTGGAATTATTCTTTTACTTTCAGTCCTAATTTGAAGTTAGAGAAAGGTGAACCTGCCATGTTCTAGCTGAGAATTCAACAAATAAAGTGTTTTTAGGTACCTAAAATTTGGTTTTCTGTGTTATACTATCTTTACAGGTGATGAGTGTTAGCTGAATTAGACATTGCTTGATTTTTTTTTTAATCACATGATAGCCTTGATAAAGCTCTTAATACTTTTCTTTTAACAAGTGGTTTTAGTTTTGTCATAGTTGGTTTTTTAGTTTATGATAGGTCACCTATTATTTCCACCTGACATTGGAAAAATCCAGTTCCTGTTGGAACCCATGGGCCAGTTGAGGATGGTGGTAAACTATCTAAAATTACTACCTGCATAACAAGTAGGAATTTAAACTAATAAGCTAATATAAATTAATTGTAAACACACATAATTCATGGTATATATTTTAAACTAAAACTTTTCCCAGCTTTTCTTACAAGTAGTATCATTCTGCTTAAGTCATCTCATCATCGTGTTTGAGGCAAATACGATTGCTGCATCTACATAAAGGTCCCCAGGTTTAAAAGTTTGTATTCTCAGCCATCTTGGAACCATTTTCTTTTGAAAAGATGAGTAAAAAGCTAAGTGTTGGGTTAGGAGAAGTCAGACGCTGGGTATTTCTAGAGATTAGGAGGATCACTGCTGTTTGGGGAACAGATAGGCTCTCTGCTTGCAGAGCATGGCTGTGTTGGGTTGTTCTTGGTTCTGCTTTCTCACTGGAGTGCATTCCACAGAGAGGAAGAGATGTATCTATAATCAGATGAATTTAATCTCTCCTTTTCTTGGCGCTCCAAAAACGTTGTCAGATACTAAAAGAAAATGAATCAGTCCTGTCGTTAACCTTCACGTGTGAATTGCTGATGGAAGTGCCCCAAAGAGAAATGAGCAGATACAAATTCTATGCTGAACTACTTAGGTTAGACTGTGTTAACTTCAAATAAGTACCTGCTGTGATAGTTACATGAGATCTTGGATTTTTACTCAATACTGTAAACTTTTGATACGTGGAAGTGATTACAAAGTGGTGCTTGTACATATGATTCCTTTGTGTTGGTAAATAGTAATAACTAACCATAGTTTTGATGTGCTCAAAAAGGATGAAATTTGTGGTATTTTCAAGCCTTAGAAAACTAAAGGGGAAGTGAGAAATCCATTTATGTTACCTCATAGAACAAATGAGAGAAAGAAATCCCCCCTGACCAAATACTGCATATCCTTTCAACGTAAAATAAAAGTGTGAGCTCTTTTCTCCTGTGTGAACCTCTTACCTCAGTGCTAGAACTGTGTAACATCCACAAAAATAATTGTATTCCATATAAACAGAGGGTTGGAGCTATCAGCATGTACTGCTTGTGCAATTCCCACTGAAATAAGTGGAGAAAAGGAGATGAGGTTTCCGTGAGTCTGGCTGGGGATGGATGCCCAGGCTTGGCTGGAGAGGAGAACTGAGCCTGTGTTAAGCAATCTGATCCTCTTCCCCAGTGCATTGTTCATTTGAGAATGAATTTTAAGTGGTTTAAACTTTCCTCATTGGTGTTAACCTTCTTCGGTTTGACTGATTATGAATGACCCAAATGATCATATAGAATACTTGAAATCTTGCTAATTACATCGCCTGCTAATTTTAGAATAACATTTTTGGATATCAGGTAGTTTTGGTTTAGAACGTCACAAAACGGAGTTGGTGCAATTCACGTTTGTAAGTGCTGATGATGTTTACACCATGCAACGTGCGACAAGCCACAAAGTTCTAATCTTAGCTCTGAGCATTAAAGAAAAAATAGTTTCTCCTATGAAATTAGTATTCTAAAATATCCTCCCTCCCCCCAATCTTACATATTCTCCCTTTGTCTTGGGAGTTGTGAGAAGAAAGGTTTGTCAACAAGGGTAAACCCAGGCATTCCGTCCCTGGAAGTGTTCAAGGCCAGGTTGGATGGGGCCCTGGGCAACCTTGTGTAGATCCAGGCCTGAGGTTGGTGGCCCTACCTGTGGCAGGGGGGTTGGAGCTCTATGATCCTTGGGGTCCCTTCCAACCCATGCCATTCTATGATTCTATGATTTTTAATTTTCTGGAGTCAGTTTATATAGTAGAATACAATAAAACTGGGTTGTTGTTTTTTTTTTCAATGACTGTAACTCTATATTAAATAGATTTTTAACAATTACAGCATATATCATTTCTATATTACAAAATATATAATTTACTTAATAAAAAGCTAGCTTTGCATTAATATGTTGAAAGCTATTCATTTTGATTTATTGTCCTCTGAAAACAGATGAAGCAATGCAATTTCTGTTTCCATGCTGTTTCTGGGTGTCTTAACAGGAATAAAGACAAAGGTTGTAACAGCCCCAGAAATATTGCAGTAGGACACATACGCTTATGTGTGTGTGTGTGTATATATATATATATGTTCTTGTCTGTCTCTTAAACACCAAAGGTTGATCAGTCCCTTTAGGAGCAAAAATTATTTACCCAGGCAGAAATACAGTGTGGGAAGGGAGTTACAAGCTGTCTTGCAGTCTCATCCTCTTTATTACGGAGTGGAGCAAAATATTAAATCTGGGAGTAAACACCTTGTGGGAGGGGGTTATTTTTTGCTTTTAATTCTAGAGAAAAATGCCATCTGAAATAGAGATAATAAAAAACATCTGTTGAGGAAGTGCAGAAAGAAAAAGGAAAGCACTTTGAGGAAGTTTGCTTTATATTTGTAAAGATATGAAAAACAGCTACCCAGGTAGCCTGAACTAATAAACCAGAAAGAGGAAGAAAGAATTAATACCACAACCCAAGTGTCCCCCCACCCATGTCCCTTCCATTCATTTCTTGGAGACTCACTGTCAGTCTGTAAAATGGATCTGCAAAGAAGGAGAGACTCCTCAAAGGGTTTTATAACCTGGGTTATATTTTAGCAGATCTCCTAAGCTGAAAGCTGGTTGTGCATGACTATATTTATACTTGCTTTGACTTCTTAGCAAGACTTTGGGGGTTATGCTGTTGCTTTAAATTAGAGAAAGATAGGGAACTTTCTTGTGCTCTTGCCTTTGCGTGGGTTTACTATTAATATCGTGTTACCAGGTACAGACACTTTTCAGGGAGCTGTTTTAGGCTCTGCTGAAAACCGGGCTTGTTTTTTGTTTTTAGGGTTTTTTCTTTGTTTTTCTTTCTGGAAGTTAAAAAAAAATTTCAACTGTCTATGTTTAGTGGTGAAAAAGGGAAGCCATCATTCTATTTTGCCTGTGGGCATCTAGTACATAGGAAAGAAAGCTTTCAGAGGTGTTAACCAGGAAGAACCCCCTTTTTTAAAGGGATGCTTCCGTGTGGGAGTAAACCCCCAAATTCTATAGGCTGGGAATAAAAAGAAATCAGGTTTGTTAAAATTAACAAGCAAATAATAGTGTAAGGTCATATAGCACTTTAAATGCTATGTGCCAGCACAATGTTTTCCTTGTTTTCCAATCTTGTTGCATCTTTGTGTTATTCTGGTAGCCTTGTGGTGTATTCTCAGGTGGGATCTGGTGGGATTTTTGCATTGACAGGCATCTGAGAGTTGTGCTGGCACTTACAGGAGAAAAAGGACTCTGAGAGTGTGCTAGAAAAAAAAAGAGACTCCTGCAAAATCAATCTTGTGAGGATGGTAAAGCAAACTGAATGGAGTAAACCAGTGTGGTGTTCTCCTAGAAGCAGTACCAGAGACCTGTATCTAGGAAAAGTGTCTGTCTAGATTTCTGAAGTATATTTTGCAGGAGCTTGGATTTACTTAGTTCATTTATGATGACAAAACATCGTTATCCACTGGAGCGGTAGGGAATACAAGTTGCTAGTTTCACTTAGAGCAAGGTTAAGTGATATAAAACTGATTACAGGGAGAAGTCTAAAATAGCTGCTCTTGTAGTAGTGCTGGTGGCAACAGTGAACATGGAAAATTTTGGGAAAATGCCAAGTGAGACAATGTGTATGGAGGTTAATTCTCTTTTTTTGCATGTCAAGAGTTTCCAAGTTATGTCAAAGGAAGTTTGGGCTAAATAAAAAGGCACAGGATATGACCCTCAAAAATTGCTACTTTTAAATCCAAGAATAAACTAACACATCCTGTAGTTTCATAAACCCTTACATTTCAGAACTGCATTAATTAATTTACTGTATATTTATCCTTCTTTGGGAAGATGATGATTTATTTTACTTTGCTGTTTTACAAAGGAAGGATAAATACATAAAACAGGGCAGAAGGTTGGAAGAAATAGTTTAAAAAAAATAAAAGCAAATCAGTCTTGATTTTAAAATAAACATAAAGTTCCTCTCCTCCTAATCTTTTCTCTCCCCCCACCGGCTCCAATCAAAAAGTTGTCATCTGTATTTATAAAATAAGATACAATTAAATTGTGCTGCTGCTACAAATGAAAATCCAGAGCTGGTGGGCTTATATGGCATGTGCTTTTCTTGTGCTACTCTAATAATGGAGAGGGAAGACTATGCAAAAGAAAAACTAAAGTAGATAATGCTGCCAGATCAAGTAATCACAATTCAGCCTTAAATGATGCGACTGACCTAAATTTAAAATAATTGAGACAAAGCCCTGGTATTGGTTTTGCTTCTGAAAACGTAGAAACATTTTTAACTTTTATTGTGCTATCTGGAATTTGAAAGTGCTTGATTGTTTGAAACAGTTGGAGCTTGAAAACACAAAATACTATAAAACTTCTTAGGGAATTGCAGAAGTTGACATTGAGGGATGAAGCTGTGTGTGCCCTTCTAAATTCTCCTTTGGGCCACACTTTGATCCACTGTACTGCTTTGGGGTTTTGTCCATCCCCCCCAAGGAAGGGTTAGGTGTGATACGCTGCAGTCAGAGATTGAACTGTGCTTTTACACCTTGTAGGATGTTTCTGGGCTATTAGCCTGTCGGGTGAAACCTGGACCTTTTTCACATAAATAGAATTTGATGAAAACTTGTGATGTCCTTCAAAAGATTCAATGTCTAGCTGTAAAAAAGGCTGTTGAACTTCACCACTGGTATTTACATTATAAATATTTCCGATATGTATAATTTTTTTTTTGTGAGTAAATATATAGTGTCTTCTTGGCTGCTTGAAAGATGGTTTTCTTCATCTGTGATACCCAAATTCTTTCCTTTAAATATTTACGTTGAAATTGGTGGGTCCTCCCATCACTCAAGCCCTAAAAACCAGTTCTTCAAGGAGATAAGAGGTGGAATGTGTAACAAAGTCTAGGTGGGGTTGTTTTTCAAACATACCTAGAGGTCACCAATTAACGTACTAATTAAGAATAAAGGAACAGAATGAGAAAATGTAATAGATGCTGCGTCAAAAGAAAATAAGCTAAAAAACCTGTGAGAGCAATTAGACCATGGGAAGCATCAGGTTGGGTTGGCTAAACCACTATTAAGAGGAAATGCTAGCGTGCTCCCTTCTGCAGCCAGTTACCTGCTCACTTCTTACCTAATGGGCTGTGTTTAAACATCTGAATAAGATGTTGATTGAACTTAATAGCCTAATCAGTTCCATTTAAAGCCTGGACAGCTGAAATCGATGAAAACTAAAGGACTGGTTGGTGCCCTTTCTTCCTCTCCAAGCTAAAAAACTATTCTTTCTGATTCCTTGGTGGAAACTGCACACTTTTTCTGAACCATGTTCGCTTATTTATTCAATAATTGTCAAGAGTTGCTGTATTGCAACAGCTTAGTGTTACTACCTTGGATTTACAGAATTGGAGTCTTTCTGAGGTTTCACCTTTCTCTTCCCTAAGTGTTGAATGTATCTTCTATGATAAAGTCTGGCATGGCAAGGAGGTGGTTCAAATGGTGGTTCAACCAATGTTTCCGTGTTCAAACCACTAGGGAGCAGTTTGAAAAGACAAATTTGCCATTCTCAATCAGTTTCTCCTGATGTTACTGGCTCATTTTATACATGGAAAATAAGACTCTATTATTATTGAGAATTTATTATCTAGAAGTCTAATAAAAAACAGAAGCACATTGACGTAGCAAGCTACCCAAGAAACTGGTGTTAATGAACTTCAGTTGCTGCTTGCTGGAGATTGCAAGGAGGACAGTGTACTTAGTTTCACAGGTCAAAGACTGACGCTGATCTTGTCATTCCAGCCCCAAAAATGCATCAGTTTGGAAAGAATTGGTAATTAGTAGATTTGTTCTTTCTCATATGTAAGAGATCTGGTACTCTTGCTGCTAGCAGAATTTAAGCGTGGAGAGGTATGTTGTCTTATAAGGGTTTTGCAGCTGTATAAAGAATATTTGTATCTCCCCAGATTCCATGGGCAGCCTGCACGCTTGGTATTCTGTAAAAGAAAGCAATTCACACGTGTTCACTTGCTTTATGGATTCAGCTCTTTTCCCACCTCCTAGGTCCAGAGTTTACACGTGCCTGTTGTGGGAATGGGGTTAATGAGGAGGATGCTGCTGTTTGTATTTGCTTGTAAAGGTTAATTATTTATTATACTAACAATCTGAGAAAAACAAAAATACATGCATGATAAGGCATTATATTTTAAAAACAGCACTGGTAGGTGATTAATAGCTATTAGATACATGGCTGATTAATTTTACTGTGACTTTTACTGTTGCTTCCTGTGCATAGTTATAAAACCATTACTAGCTGCAAAACCAGTAGAGACTACTAGCGTTAGTATGAGCAGAAAATACAAGCTGCTAGTCTGAGTGCAAGGTTAAGTGACATGATAAGGAAATTTTATAGTGAGGTGTCTAAAATTGCTACTCTTCTTGTAACACTGGTGGGAACAACAAACCAGGAAAGTTTCCGAAAAATGGCACTTTAGGAAGTGTTACCCTTGATACCATGCTTGAAAATATCATTCAGAGAATTTTATCTCCAGAAGCTATTGGCCAAGCCATGGCATTTAATGGAAAAATAAAGCATGTAAATACACAGATCCTGTCTGTGACGGCTTTTACCTGTACCCAGGAAAGTAAACAAGCTTGCCCATGCTCAGTGGTGGGATAAAATTAGTTCCCTTAGTTAAAAATAACATGCTTGTAAGCATACTAAAAATATAACACCAGCTAATTGGTATGTTTGTGTGTGTATATGTAAGTTCTTGTGCCAGTTTGGTTTGTTCAGGATTGGGCAAGCATTCTGACAAAGGATGAACTGTTCCTCTAGGTCGTATTTTCGCGAATGCCCTACAGACAGAAACAAACCTTACATGCTCCAAGTTGCTGTATGGCACTGGAGAATACAGGAGGGAGTGAAGGACCAAGGGGGATTGCTCAGCCAGGAGTTAGGTCTTAGCACCTGCAGGGATTAGACTTCTTTGCATAAACTTCATGAGGCCCCTTACTGAACACCTGTGTATGTAATGAGGTATCTGTACAGTGATAGTATGTTGTTTAAAGCTGGTTTGACTACATAGGATTCTAAGCCCATTTCCAGTTTTTACTGGGCACTTCAACTTTGCCACATTTGCTCCTATGATAACACCCTAAGCTGCCATCTCCCACTTTCTGACAAACATCTAAATTTGTAGAAACAAATCTGGGTGGTATATAATCCTCAGTAGTCACATAGAACGTGAATTCTTCCTATCAGTTATCTTTCTACTTGTATGAATAAATTTCATTCGAGCCCTATTGATCACAGTTAAGGGTTAAAATTAGAAACTGGCTTTCATTAGCTCCAGGCACTGCAGTAGGTTGTATTCACCTTCTGTTAGTGAAACTGACAATCAGGTTGTTGGAATCCAAAAGTGTAGCAGGAGGACTGTATCCCAATATCTTAATGTGACAGCTACCAAGGGAATTACTTTTTGAAGTAAAAGAAGGGAAACTGGAAACATTGAGGGGGTGGATGCAGACAGATATGACAGGATTCTGAGAACCTGGGATTCCTGATGGCGTAGGCCTTCAGAGACCACCCACTGAGCTTTGGCAGGTAATAATCTAGGAAATTATAATACAGTTATTTTAAATGAATCTGTTGAGATGTTTGATCTGAGATCTTCATTACACATACATGAATGCTTTTGCTGCTAGAGCTCTGCTATTTTACCAACTTCACACTGAAGACAAAAAGAGATTTCAGAATAGATTTTGTCATGAGGTAGCATCCAGTTGAGTAAAAGCATGACCAAGTTCTACAGAAGCTGGCATCATGATACCCCTATAAAAGAACAGAGCTCAGTCAACTTAGATCTGTCTTTACTGAATGGTACTGGCATGTATCCTTGTACTCTGCGTGTGTGTGCCTATATGGGTAATTATATTGTAAAAATCTGGCACGCGGAAGAATCACTGCGACCAAAGATCTAAGATTTAATCCCCTTCCAACTGTAATGTTTCTACAGGAACTTCTTTCAACAAGGTAACTGTGCAAATTATGAAAATTGCTGTTTGTAAACATTTAAAATAAGGTGTTTGCGTTGTACTACATAGCCTCATTCCTTTGTCACAAAGCCACCAGACAGATTTTCGTCTTACGGCTAACCAGATTAAGCATTCTGCCTAGATCTCTGCATGCTATTACAAAAGCATTCCATCTTCACCCCCTCCCAGCCCCATCATGCCTGATCAGTTTATTTTGGATCTGGAATATAAGGCGGTACGTGTGTAATTGGGGAAGGAATTGGAATATATTTATTGGTTGCAAGGGAGTTCAGCCTCTGGCGGGGCAAATGGCAGCGTGCATAATGAGGTTCGGAGCATAAGATTTAGTAGCATTGTAAAGGAATTCCTGTCAGAGTGTGGCTCTGATAGGACTTATCAAAGAGTACATGCTACTTATCTATCTTTGGCAGAGAACTTTAACTCCATTTAACTGTCCGCGCATCTATAATCCTTGCAAGTCTGGAATTTTTGATAGAGTGCCAAATATCTTGGATTACGTATTGTCAGAAAGAGTAATATGTGTGATTGAAGAATCAAACAAAGCAAACGTGACTGTTTAATGAAGTAATACTGGGCTTTTAATATGGCATAACATAAACCCAGATACATTTTTCTTCATTTGATAACGTGAGTCATTTCAGGATAGCATTGGATGTAAGATAAAGACTTTTGGGATTGCAGCTACCTATCTACCAACAGATAACAGGACAAAATGAGCACGCTTCTTTGGTTATTTTTGCATGAAGTCTTAGCATACACACTGTTCCAGTGTTCTGGTCAATTAGTACCTTTGTGGCATTACGAACGTGGTATTAAAATACACTGGAGATGAGATAATGCTATAGCATTCAGCAATGAAAAAATATCATCAAATAGAACAAAACAGCCCAGTGCTGAATGGTGTAATCAGCAAGTAGGCTATTTTAACTCCAATTCCCCATAAATCAACATCTGTCTTCTTGCTATTTTATCTTTAAAAGCATGCACACACACATGCATACACACTCTGTAAATAAATGTATTTTAATTTAGGGCAGATAGAGATTGGTTTTGTCTCTTAAGACTGAAGTCCTGTGTTAATACTCAGAACATTTCTGGCAACTGCAGCCCCAGATTTCCTTATGGCATTTTCCCAAGGCAAGTAATTCTGGCAGAGGAGGGGGTTCAGGGGTTCTTTCAGTCTCTAGTTGTCCCTGAGCCCTCTTCCCCAGTCAGAGCTCATCTAAAATTGCATACAGCTCTCAATTCTGCCAGTGATTTATGTGGTAGTGACAGTCTTGTATGAAGACCAGACCAATACCACCAATTCAAGTAATCTCAGTTCTTTGCCATATGAGTAGATGTTCATCACTTGTTCATCTCTCTTGATACAGCTGCCATTAAGTTTTTACATTATTACTGTGAAGACTGCAGTACCTTATATCCTAACCTGTTAACAAGAATATTTAAAGCCGATGAATAAATCTTCTGCCCTATCCAAAACAAACAAAAAAACCTCTTGACAATTTTTTTACTTCACCCACAACAAAGCCTGTGGGCAAACGGCTCCTACGAGCCTATGCTTTTCTTAATTTTCTTTCCAACTCAAGGGTAATAGCAGTTACATGTAGTAAAATAAATGTTGATTGATGGAGTTTATTCATCATGCCAAGCTAATGAGGCATCATAAATATATTTTTGAATGCGTAAAATCCATTGGGGATAATTGCTACAGTTGGATTAAAAGATGCAGTGTCGTCTTGATTTGCTTGTCTTGGAGCCAGGAACTAGCTGGGCAGGTCGCTGTTGATCCAGATTTTTTCCACCTGTAATGGTGCAAACAGATTCTTTTTCAAAATTCTTCAGAGAAGAAACGTGACAAAGCAAGCCTGTCTGGGTTTGGAGTTTATCCCCAGAGATACAATGAAATGGTAAAATCAGATTGAGAATTTCAAGAAATGAAATGAATTAGCATTTCCATTTCTCTTCTGCTGGCATACTTTGTTTACAGGATCTTGGCTGAGAGTACTTCTGTTACCCCTGTTAGCTGCAGCACCGTTTTCTGTTGTCAAGAAGAAGGCAAGGATTACCTGTATATATTATACTGTATATTGATAAAAAACCCTCATCTTGATCTACGCGTAATGCACAAGGCTGCAGTTAGTGGTTAGAAAATGTCTGCCGGCGTGTAGAAAGGCTTGTCATAATACAGGGGCTTAAAAAGGGAATTGGTAGGCTGGAATTCCTTTCACATGAGCTGCTCGTTTGCATCTTAACTAGATACTTCCTCATTAGTCGGAGAAATGCTGGTCAAAGAACCCGGTCAAAACCCGGTGGTTTTGCTGCTGTGTCTGCCATTCATCTCTGGGGAATTTGGGTTGAATGAGTGAAGGTGGACTCTCTATTAATAATCAATAGTTTTTGTGCAGGGAGAAGCAAGTTAACCTTTGCTTGCAAAAGCACCTCGCTACAGTGCTTATGATTGAATCAGTAGGTTTGTTATTCATGTTGATATCTTACTATGTTTTGCAAAGTTCAAGAGAATAATATTTTAACATCGTATTCCTTTGGGTATGATGATCGTACTAGTTAAAATTTCCTGTAAATTGAAATGTTACTTCTAAGGTCATTGTTCTTTATGCAGAAGAAGGGAAAGAACATGATGCATTTGTAATGGAAAAGAGCATTGCTATGGAAAATGTCAGCATAAATTGCTCCTCTCGTGTATACAGAGGTTCTGATGTCAAAGGTAAATGTTCTGGTATTAAACACCTCAGAATTTCTTTAGCTATAGTAAATGTTCTCAGACTCAGCTGTTGTCTTCTGAATATCAGCTTGTCTGTTTTGGCGCTCAGTTATGAGAACCTGACACTAATATTTATTGTGAACAGGAAAGCCAGGAGCAAAACCAGTGCAAATGGCAGCGTCCAGACGTGCCAGAGAAAATTTTCATCCTGTCCTTCTTCCTCCATTTAGGTTTCAAATCATGATTTTGTCTGGGAAGCACACAGAGCTTCTAACCCAGGCATAGTATGAACAATTTGGTGTGATAAACTAAAACAGAAGGTGGAGGCTCTTAAACTGGATTGTGAGGTGGTTCAGTTGATCATCTTTTATTAACAAAACTTGAAATAGATGTGTGTTGAACCTAGTTTTCCTGTGATGAGATGTGACTATGAAACTCTGACACTTCCTCCATACCGTGGTAAGTTACTGGTATGATGACTTCACTAGTTTGGCTTTGCTTCCATGAAAAAACTGTGCTCCATAGCATTGCTGTGACTGGGAAAGGCTCTACAGCATCCCACCCAGGTGTCATGAGTCGGGTTCATGTGGGCAGAAGACATCATACCGGAGTCTGAGCTGACCATGGTGGTACAGTGTGTTAGGATGGAGACTCTGCTCTGTGCTGAGTCCAGCTGCAGCCCACACAAGATGACTGATAACATTAGATGAAATGCAGATTAAACCAGCTATTCACAGGAAGGGATGAGCACAGAGGAGGGAACCTATGTCTCAGGACATGGGTTTTAAGAGTGCAGGAGTATGGCTACAAAAACCTTTTGCAAAGTCTGTGTCTTTTTGCTTGCTATCTTCCCTCCAAAGGGGGTAAGTAGATAAAACACTTCTTTTAATTTTGTTTGTTTTTCAGCCCAGGGGAAGTTCAGGTGAAAGTGCAAAGGAATGTATGTAAATTATCACTCCTATGCTAAGGAAGGAGTGTTAATGGTATTTTATGATCTGTTAAGCTCTGAAAGCTGTTCTTAAGACTTATATAAATGTTTATCAGTAGTTCAGGTTTAAACATTAGCTCCTGGACCCTTGTTTCTGCAGAATCCCTGGGCAACCTTGTCTGGATCCAGGCCTGGAGGTTGGTGGTCCTGCCAGTGTCAGGGGGTTGGAACTCTGATCCTTGGGGTCCCTTCCAACCCAGACCATTCTATGATTGTATGATTCTATGTATGCACTGGGAGGGAGAAGGTGCAAGGAGAGAACCCCAGAATGAGACCCAAATCAGAGAGAGTATTCAAGCTGCGTACATGCTCAAGGTTTATAAAGTAGTATAACAGTGTTCCTCTTTCTAATAATTACTACTATTCCATTTCCTTTATTTTCCTTTAATGGAGAGTCAGTTGGCCTTTTAATAGAGCTATTTATTATAACTTAGAAGATGTTTCTTGTGGGAATAGTCAGTTGAGAGCCCACTATTTAATATGGGAATTTAGGATGGGTGTGCTTTCTCTTTACATTCACTGGAGTGTAATTCTGCCAGGCACTTTGCCACCCTCACCCAATACCATGACATTGTTGCAACTAACATTATCCTGAATAAATATTATATTAAGATTTGTCATTTAAGAGACGGTGTATATAGCACTGTTTAACTTTTAAATGCTTAACAGATCAAAATAATGAAAATAAATTCCTCCTGTGTTAAGTATGGGAGAATGCCTGTGAATTTTAAACTGGCCTCAATTATCCTTCCTGCTGTGGTGCTTTCATTCCGATAAGCCTGCAGCTAAGCACTTGGCCTAAAGATGTTCATATGCTGTGGTCTCTCCATGGAAACAATCTTAAACCATAGAAAACAATTCAGTTTTTGAAAGGTTGAATCTCCTTTCCAGTTGGCTCCTAAAATAACTTGTAGTTCAGCCTCACACGTACTGATTGCAAGTTAACTGGGCAAAGGCTGAAGGATATTGCTAGAACCATTTTAAGTAGAACATTAGGGACGTTGTTGTAACTACCATTTCACTTAGCTGCTAGTGTTGCCTTAAAGAATGATCTGTTCCTTCACCACTGAATTTTAATGTCGTGGCCCTTTTGGAAAGCTGAGGATTATGAGCTTTACTGAACTCATATTGTGGAATCCTGCTGTTAGTTAACCACTGGGTTTTTTCGGGATTTTTTCAGATGCAGAAATTACAGTTAAGGTTCCCTTTTCAAGCTCTTTTGGCAGCTGCTGGTCTGGTTGTTGTGAATAACCTTGCTTGTGTTTGCCTATTCTCACCAGAGAGAAATGAATTTCCTAAAATGCATAGGAAAGAGAAGGAATCACTGTTTTGTTTTAGTCATGTTTAGCCTGAATATTAAGCCCAGAAGTCAGTTTCTATAGCTACTTAAATTAACTTTGTATTATAAGTTCCCTTGGAACCGAGTACCAGTTCATTTTGCATCCTTTTTTTTTTCCTCTATAGCTCTCACAGTAAATTTTCCTTGATAGAAGATTTTATGTAAGGAAACAAACCAAATTATTCTGACCATATGTCAGGGATACCCAGCAAAATGTATTTTGCAAACATGACAGCTCTATCCAAAAGACATAAAAATGGTTTTCCTGCTTTAGTGATTTCAGGTTGTGGGTACTAATGTTAACAAATTAGATATTTTACTGATAGGCTTGTGACATACAAAACCTCCACTATTCACAGAGTTGGGAACTGGGACAAAAAGATAAGTCAAGACTTTCCTGAGCCAATGCCAAATCCTTTGTGAACTGTCTGAAGTGCCGCTAGTGAAATGACTAGATTATGTTGATTCCTTATCAGTAGGAGAAACAGCACATGCTATATACAATTGCTCCAGTTGTGTTGCCATGACGTGACCTCCTTTGGGTAAATGACGATCTCCCTTTTGGAATAAAAATTATTTTTATCTTTATTTTCAAGGCTCCACCTTATTTTTAGTCATTTTGTTTCCTCTTTGTTTATGGCCGGTGTTCTGCCAGCTTCTCCAGTCTGATGCTCCCTTGTGCAGCAGCTGGTCTATTCACCTTTCAGACCCTCTGTGCCCATTATATTTGCTCTGATCTTGAACAATATTTTCTTTTCCTTTCATCCTTTAGCTCTTTCTTGAAGATTAATGTTTCCATCAACCTTCTGTTGCTGACTCATTCCTGATCTCTTAACTCACTTGCTTCCACAAACTATAATATGTCAACCTATGAAAATAATTTACTTGATAGAGAGAATGACCAAGAAAATATATGGGTAATTAAATAATATCTTCTAATTTCCCTTACTGTTCTGTGTCTGTCAGGTCTCCTCCCCCTGAAGCCTAAAGATTTAGCCTATTGCTTCTGTATTACTGTGAGAGTCCAGCCACAGGCTGATGGATCCAAGGCAGACACTGAATTTGCTCTTCTTTGAGATACGATTGTCCTGTGTTCAGAAGCTGCACAGCTACTTTTCTTCCTGACAAATCTGTGCATTTTTCTAGTGATGAGTTTTCAAACTCATCATTTATCCCCCTGAAAATCCCTGCTCACATGGTTTGTTGGGGGTTTTTTATTTTTGTTTTTGTGGGGGGTTCTTTGGAGTTATTTCTTAGCATGGAGAAAAACAGGATTCTGCAGTTGTTTACCAAAGAAAGCCTGTAATAAAGCTAGGCACAAGCCTGGGCTCTCTTGATTTCCCATTGTTGTCACTATAATTTCTTCCTTTGCCAACCTAAGGCATAGCAAATAAAATTCCAAAGGGTTTTGTGGTTTTGGTTACATAAATGTTACCATCATATTTGCATTGTACAAATATTATCTTTCTAGTTACTCTGAGATACGTAGAATCTCTCAGGAAAATTAAATCACATTCATTCCTGGTTGTTTTTTTCCTCAACTGCTTTCATGTTTCTGCAGCTTCAGTTAGATACTTGAGACAGCTCAATGTACCTGGAAACTGCTGAGATTTTTTTCAGTCTAAAGTACATGTTGGACCAGGAATAAAAGTGAGGGATGATAGGTTTGTAAATAAGAATGGGCACTTTATGCTTTGGTTCTATCATACAGGTGTCTGGGTAACAGAAGCAGGGCTGAGCAGTAGCTGCTGATGCTGTAAGGATGGTTGCGTGGTGGCAGAGGGACTGCAGGATGAGCAAAGTGATTTATCTTCCTTTGGCAGGTTTGCTCAGTGGTTAGCAACTGAGAACTTCCTCCTGATGAGTGCTGTAATAATGCAAGGTAGAAGCCAACAGGTTCAATTTCTGCTAGTTCCTGTGGCTGCTGCCGCAGCCATCTGGGAAGAGATTTCAAATCTGCAGCAGAGGAATGAGCAGGAGATGGCTGTAGCTGTGAGGAGTCAGAGAGGCAGTGTCTGGCTTTGGGAACCAAAATGTCTTTCAGTGTTTCTGCTCCTAAGATCCACCAGCCTGTGCATAGACCACTGAGGAGGTAAGAGGAAACCTCTACCTCTGGAGCTGCCCTTTGAATTAGTGTTACATTTCCCAGGACTGTCACACCAGTGCTTTTCACATGCCCCAAAATTTAAAACAAATTGGAAATATTTCAGAATTGTGCGTATACACAGTCTAATCTGTTTAATTGCTGTCTGACAATATGAAATCAGTTCTGAATGTATATAATTCAGTAAAATAATAATTACCATAGCAACACACAGTACATCTGAAACATAGCTCTTCCCTACAAAAGCCCAGAAACAGAAAGCCTGAACTCTTCACACAGCTCTAAGAGCAATTAGTGAGGTTTTTCCCTTTTTTCAAATCACTGTGTTTGAAAAAGGCCAACAGATGTCGAAAGGTAAACAACAATCAAATGTTGTTTTGGTACTTCATCCTTAATTAGGGATAAATCAGTGTATTGTATCTTTTATGGCAGAAATTGTAACTGTGGTTTTGTGCACCAAAGACAAAAGTGCAGTAGAGGCAGGAAATCAGCAGGGATATGGTCTTGGTGCTTCTCAAGTCCTGCTTACACTTGGCCCAAAGGAAGCTACGTGTTCTGCAAACATTTCCCTTGGGGTTTTCTGTTGCAATTATCCTTCTCTTGGCTAAGAACCAGCAGTAGAGCTCCAGAGCAGGCAGCCACTGGGACTTGCAATAGGGTCTTTCACTGCAGGGTAGAATTTTAAACTCTCTTTCTTGAATTGCAGTGGGTCAGATAGAGATGGGACAGTATTTTATTGTATCGCTTTCATGTTTAGAAATAGGAGATTTGGTTTTGTGTGTGCTAAAGAAGATTGAAATATAAGGTGTGTTTCTGTGGGTATCCTCACAAAATGAGGTAAAATGCTTTGCTTTGAAAAATCACACAAATTTTCCTTTACCTGGATTTTTTTTCCCTAAAAAAAGTCCTATTAAATCCTGGTAAGATCCATGTCTCTATTTCTAAGCTTTACTTCTCTATGAAGAACATTAGTGCATTTGATGGGTATTTGGAGCTAAAGGTCTGTATGAGTGCATGGAACCAGCAAGCCAAAGCTAATCCTAGTAATTTAGTGCAGTTCAGTCCCTTTCTGTAATTACAATGGTAACATGTAATGGAATATTGCTTGATTTTGTTTGTACATGCGTAGATGCATGAAGTGTTCTTACTTAATGGAGACCAGTACTGTCAGCACAGTTTAGATGCCCGACTTCAGAGTTCTCAGGCACAAAATGATTCAAAAATTTGATCCAAGGAAGACTAAAAAACCAGCAGTGGTCTTTGGGTGTGTAATTTGTTCCCTTCCATAGTTCAAAATGACAGAAGCAAGGATGAAAAGACCTTGCCCTGCAGGGAGTGAAAAGCTACTGAGCTGGTGAGTGATAGATGACTACACTAAAAATGGTTTTCTTTCCAGAATTAATTTAGAAGTCATTGGGTCCATAACATGAACTCTCTGGTCTATTGCCCTTGAGGGTTTTTTTGATGTTTTATTTTGGGTTTTTGGGGAGGAAGAGAAACTATTGTCAAAGATTATCTTATTTACAAAAGTGCTTATAGGACGGGCAGTTGATTTTCCTGCCCATTATTCCAGCAGCTGCAGGAATATTTGATATTTGATATGTGCAATATTTGATATGTGCAATCAGGATATTTGACCAAAAACCATGGTGCTAAAACCACTGAGGATTCACTTACTAACTCCCAATATCACAAATACTTAATGTGTGACAACAAACCCTCTATCATAGCCTCTCACTGTTGATTTCCAAAGCCATATGATCTTTGCTACAAGGGAAAAAATAGCTTGAATTTTCTTTCTTGCTTTCTTTCATGGTGGAAAAGTGTTTCCAACCAGATCCAGGTACTTGTACTTGCTGTTCTTCTGTAAAGGAAGTGCCAGCTTCCTGTGCTCATCAGTAAAGGATCCATTATGAACCCTTGCCCCATTTTCATTGGGAAGTTCCATGATATCTGGCCAATGTAGATTATCCAGGTACATAAGAATATTATATCATTACAACTGATTTGTACCATTTCGTTAAGCATGACCTAAAGACACAATGAGAATTTTAAAGTCAAATTTTGCTAATCAGTTGTATGTGTACAATTATTTACCATTGTTTATTGATGTAACCTGTTTGGGTTTTTTAATTGTTATTATTCCTTGACCTATTTAGTATTTTGTTAAAGTGAATTTCAATTTTTTATCTGTGTTTCTGTGGGGAAGAATTTGTAGTTTTCAGTTGCTTAGATCCACAGCAGCAACAAAATCCTTTGGAAGGACTTTTTCTGGGAAGCAAGAACATGTTTTTATTTGCAGTTCACATTGCTGGTTTATTTGCTTTTCTTTTTCTTAGCTTGTGCTTTCGGTGTTCTCATAACAGCAGAGCAACTCTGTTGTGCCTCAGTATGTTTTTTAGTGGAATACTCATTTTATTCCCCCCCCCTTTTTATTGATAGAGAAATGAGTACAAATGGAACTGATAGTGGGAAGAATTGTTGTCTTTTCTCTTAGTAAGGTATTCATAGGTCAAGATTGCTCCTGACTTCTTGTAATCAAATACAATTTTTCCAGGGAACATGCCTGCAATCTTCACATTTTCCACAGGTTTTTTTTTTTTCTCTTATTATTCTGTAGACATATATCATAGCAACTCAGGCTCCAGCCAGGGAGCACAGAGCAGATCTTGCCAGCACCTCGCTGAGCTTTTGGTTGGCTTAAGAACACTTTCTGCTCGTTAAGTCATATTCTTAACAGTCAGATTGGCCAGGCTTTGGTATCGCTGGCAGGCTTCAGTGGGTGCACCTTTTGGCTGTGCTTTCTGATTAGAAGGGCTTAATTTTATTATTTTTAACCACACTTGTCAGATTGAAAGCATTAATTTAATTGTGTGTGTGTGTGTGTATCTCTAGAGACATTATTTGTGACATGAAGGATAGAACGCAGAGAGATTTCATAACGTTTCATTGCCAGGTTTGTTGTGGTTTGTGGTTTCCCCCTCCCAAGATCTATCTGCTTAGATTTGTTAAATATCATTAAATTTAATTTCAGTTCAAGAAGCATACGGTAATTGTGAACAGAGCACAATACCATCTTGAAGTCACCAGGTTATAATTGTTTGTTTGTTTTGATATCAAGGAATGCACTTGGAAAAACAGTAGTCAAAAGATTTAGTAATGTTTTGGTGTTACTTTGATCATAAAGAACTGTTTATTAAAAGTAACTTTTTAGGATTTCAGCACACAAGGGATCAGTGTCAGTGATGTATTTTGAACACTGATAGTCTTTAAATGAGCAGGGTACCTGCTGAAATTTTGAGTGTTTTCTGTCATGTTGAGGCCTAGTTCGAGGTCAGTCACTGTTGACAGAAATACCATCACAGAATCAAAAGGTTGGAAAAGACCTTTGAGATCATCGAGTCCCACCGTATCCATCCTCTACTAACCCATATCCCTGAGCACTTCATCTACTGTCTTGTAAATAAATCGGGAGTCAGTGACGCAGCCCCCTCCCTGGGCAGCCTGTTCCAGTGCCTGATAGCCCTTTTGGGGAGTAACTTTTTCCTAATGTCTGACCTGAACCTGCCCTGGAGCAGCTTGAGCCCATTCCCCCTTGTCCTTTCACCTGTCTCTTGGGTGAAGCAATTCTCAAAATTCTGTTCTCAAACGTTAGAAAAATAGAATAGTTGATAGTTTATAATTATAAATTATTTTAATAGTGTTCAAATCAGCATTAATGTTTATCTTCTATCCCATCCTGTCTGTTTAGTACGCTATCTTTACTAAGAAAAAAAAAAGCACTTAGTAAGTATAAAAACGTACCAGTCAGAAAGCCAGCTGGGGGGACTGTGTTGATATGGATGTATTTTTTTTCTCATGTTCATAGCTCTTGCTTTTTATTTTTTAACTATTCCTCATAACTTTTATTTAATACTTGGTAATTTTATTAATAGTAGCTGAAAGAGCTTTGTGCCAACAGATTTTTATGGGTACAAATTCTAATAGGCGAGCAGATGGTAGCACCTGCAAAGTTCCAGATGTATGTATCCCTCTTTTCAAAACCCAAGCCCTGTTGTGTTTCTAAAGACAGATTGTTAGGAGTTTACTTCCAAAAAGATTGTAATAGCCACAGTAAATATAAATGCTAGTCGTTTTGGAAGGTTACTTGGGAAGATGTATGCTGCGTGTGAAGGTTACTACAAAGAAAGGCCAGTCCATTTTTTGTCTGCTTCCCTCTCATTTTTTGTGTCAAAGCTGTAAACCACACTGTTAAACTGTGAGTATATTGAAGGCCTTGGGTGTAACAAGATGCACTGAAAGGATGTAGATACTATTTTGTGTGGTGTTAAAATGTTCCCTTTCAGTGCCATAAAATTTGGCATAGTTGTTATTGAACACTGCTCCGCTGGACTTTGGCACTGATCATTATTCCTTACCCCATTTTTATTTTCCACTTTCACTAGCTTCATTAAGTATCTGTAGATGAGGATTGAAAAGATGGGTTGGAGGTCACATCATCCTCACCAACTTGTAATTATGTCCCTATTATCTCTAAAATCAAGACTGATCTTATTAAGTAAGGAGATTTCCCTCCCACTCCCATGAGCATGCTAACCTGATTAACACAAGGTCATTCTCAAATCCTTAATTTGCTTGAACTACTTGTTTTTTTGCCATATCCCAGCAAATAATGTTGCTTTCCATCCTGTGCACGTAGGTCGCCCAGTATGTCACACCCCCTACTTCTGTATACTCTGCCATGTGTGTCGGCCATGTATCTTGAAGATCAATGTAGTACTCTGCAATCTCCAGTTTTATTAGTGGCCCTTCAGATTAGCCTTCCCATGGATCATGAATCCTGGAGCAGAAGTGCTCTGCTTTGCCCTGGCTGCTTTCCAAGACAGTTTTATTCTCTATGTTATTTTTCTTTATTTGCTTACTAACAGCAGCAAAGGATCTAGGTATATTCGGCAGTCCTGCAGAGCTCGGAGAGTTCTTTGGCTACCAGGGCATCCTGGCAGTCATCTCGGTACAGTTTCAAGACATTAGATTTCAATTGTTTCAGAACTCTGCTCTTAATGTTCTTTTAGAGAATTCTGGAGAAACCACTGCCTTGGGCCATTTGGTCTCTACTTTCTGTGCTGCTTCGTGCACTGTATATTAAGCAGCATGGAAATCACTCTTAAGCTCAGTACTGTGTCCAATTTTCCAGCATACAACAAATACAGACTCCAGTAGGTCTGCATGAAAGGTCACACTTCAAAGTATGGAATTCCTGTCCAAGGGAAGAACAGCAACACCATGCACCTTCTTTGATATTTACCGGGTAATTGAATACTCCTCTTCAGGAAGCTCTCCAATAAATTCAGCTTAGAAAGTGTCAACAAAACTACTGTCAGCCACTGGGCTGTAAATCTTCTTGACGTCCAAGTCATACTCAGTAAGCTTTTCCAGTGTGCAGTAGTAAGTTTTAATGTGTTGGGCAATCAGCTGGAAGCAAATTATTACAAAAAAAAATTAAGACTGGTTTTGCCTTTTGTATTGCTAACTGTTGACTTAAACTGTAGGCGTCTGTGTGAACATGAAATGTCCTAGGCTAAAGCACTGGCAATTTACCTGTCTCTGCATGACACTGGTAATTATTGATCAGCAGATGCGATGTGAACAATTCTGTGCTGTTTTAGAAGCGATGTAGGCGTTGGATGCATTTACAGTAATTACGTATTTACAGCTAAAATCGGAATGGAAAGAAAAAAGATACAGGACCCTGTTCACAAAATGTCATGCCCTCCTCTTCTGCCTGTGAAAAATGAAGCAAATATTCTTCTAGCCTGTGTGCACCAGGCATACGTGCAGTGCTTGCCTTTGTGTAATGTATGCATTACATACGCCTGGTGGAGCCTGTTCACTAGTTGTTTCAGGTTTTGGTTTGTAAGTAACAGGTCTTTTTAGAAACAGTAGGAGAGAATTTTTTCAGGAATCCACACAGCCTTTTATGACTCCTTATATACTCTGACAGACATGGTGCTACTGGAGCTTGTCTCTCCCTGAGGTAGGTAGGGATATGGGTTTCACCAGGCTCTGCAAAGCCGTGCTGTGTATGGGAGAAGAGGGTTTTGGTAGCATTAGGATATAATTCATTCTCTCCCAATCCTCCCAGGGAATGAACAGTTCAGTAATTCATTATAATGATATTATATTCTAAATTATGGTGCAATAATAATAAAAACACATCACTGCATAGTACAAAGGGGAGTTCTGAAATAAAATTGTCTTCTCTAGATGTCAATTTTTGTGTTGCCTGGTTGTCTGATCTCCATCTTATGTATGACTGTGACCAGAGCTCCTAATTTCTATTTCTAGACATCTATCTTTACTAAGAGGCAAAATTACACGTGGCCTAATTCTGCAAGGTGCTGAGATAGGTCAGCTGTTTGTGTGGGTTTGGAGAAATCTCCACGTTCAGCACTGGTTTGACATTCTGGTTTGATTGTATGAGAAACTACTGCAGAGAAAGATGGGACTGGGTAGCTGTTAGATTTCTACCTGGTTTGGGGCATCGCAGCTTCATGCTGGTTGTTTCCAGCCGCCTGATGTGCTTTGTCCTGCAGGAAATTGCACATCAGCTTCTTGGTGCTGTCGCCTATCGGTAAATTTTAGACAAATTTAGACTAAGAAAGTGCTATCTCCTGAGGTCAAAGATCTCATTTATTAAGACTTGTTGTTCCCTTGTTCCAGTGCCAAATGTGGGAGGAGGAAGAGGTGCATGTGCATGGGGAAAATGTAAAAGTCTCTCTGCTTCTAATAAAATTATCGCTTATTTTATAGTTTTGCCATTTAATTTGTGTTTTATACCAGAGATTATTCTGCTGTCGAGCCTGCTGGACCCTGACATTTCTCACTATATTAAAAGCTTGTTCAAAGACAGCAAATAAACCGCTTTTTCTAATGAGTGAAATTCAGACAGACAAATCCAGCTGTTGCATGTAAAAATAGCTACAGATGTCCTCAACAGGAAAAAGGTTTTCATAGGTTGTTATAGCAACAGAAATTCAGTAGAACTTCAAGATCAGATATTGTCTATTTTTTTCAAAATTCCCACTAAAAAAAGCATCCCAAATAATTTTATTTAAAAAAAATACTAAAATTTCACAAATTTTAATAGGAAGAAATTATGCTGGACATAATTAATTCCAACTTAGGGTTTACATCTACTGCTTTTGCCTGATATAAAGCACAAGCTAACTTATTTGAGAAGTGGTCTAGTGTCAGCTTGGAAAATGCTTCCTGGTACCAGTACAGCATTCTGTAGATCTCTGTGGGGTGCCTGCCACTTTATACTCTCACTAATTATTAACACACATACACATGAAATTTTTTAATCACATTTTTCACAGCAATAGTTGTGTTGTGGCTGGAAGTCTGGAAATAAGATGAAGAATTTATGCAGATATTTTTCAGGACTAGTATTCTGACTTGGAAACATAAACATTTCTCCTATGATTAAGAGACATTTTTAGTAAGTGTCAAATCAGCTGGTTCTTTGTTTTGCAGCTGCTTTTTGCGTTGAATGCAATTTATATTCTCGGTATTGCCCCGTGGTTCCTCTCCCTAAGTTTAGGAGATTGACATATGTGGAAGCAAGAAAGAGTAATATTTCAATAGAAGAGCTTGTCATTCTGGATGCTTCAAAATTTTAGCATCATTTTGCTACAATTTATGCCTCTGTGTTCAACAGTTGCTCCTTCTCCCATTTTTGCCCCATGTTTCTTTGTGTTTTCTATCTGTCCTCATTTCACAGTAACACGAACAACATTTAAGTCCCATTTACTTCCCAAACTGTGGAACTAACCTGTGTGACAAATCGTTATTCTTTTCATGCAATTAATACTTAACTTCTCTCACCCTCCTTTCCTCTCCCTTTGACTGACAGATATTTAAATTGCAGGTTCTTTGGGTCAGGGAGCGTTTCCCGCTGTGCGCTGTAGCCATCACTTGGAATTCCACTGGAATACAAGCGATGGCAGATGAGATCCTGAGGCTTCTAATACATACCAGAATCTTTCTGTACATTCTTTGGGGACTACAGTGCAAGCATTGCCATGAGAGTTGGGTGTTCAGTAAGCCCTTCGCTTCCCAACACCACCACGCTGCTGTTTCCACCATCCTGTCGTTTGCGTGCTCCTTTACCCTGTTCAGCCTTTGTTTTGTGCCTCCGAGCTGTTTTACTTTGTATGCCGGCTCACTAGCGTGGGGGTGACAGGAATACTGTCCTCCCAAGTGCTGAGTGACAAAGACAACACGATTAGGATTCTGGTCACTGTCAGGTGGGCAAATACAGAGTTGCAGAAGGAACAATGCACGAGCAGAAGGGTTGCACGGGAGCTCCCACAGAGGCAAAGGGCTGTGTGCAAGGAGAGCGAGGAGGTAGCTTAAGAACCAAGTCAAGGGTGTCCTTTTCGTAGTGTAATTTCTTTGTGGTGACATTATTTGTGAAGCTGCCTCAGGAAATTGTAAAAACGGTAATAAAAAACTATGCCAAATACATACAGAGAATTCCAGTTAAATATCCAAGTGCTGTATTGCTGTGAGACAAGGAACAGAGGAATGGATAGGTACCGAAGTGTTCCTTCTCTTTTCAAGAGTCGTCAAAACCTGTGGATAGCAAAGTGTAATATTATCTTTCAGATCTTTCAAAGGAACCTTGATTTCCTTGAAAGCCATTTTGCTGATAAAAACGTCAAATCAGGGATAAATCTAATGTATCCATTGATTGGAGTAAAGGTAATTTCTTATATGCAGCTAAATTTACAAATTTATTCTCACTTGGACCGATTAATTCCAGTCTTTCAATTTCTGGGAAGTGTAAGGAGCCTGACTTCTTAACTCTAACTTATAATTTGAAATATCCCTGCTATTGTGTCCAAATGCACAATGAACAGCTATCTAATACCTGGAAAATCAATGTAAGTAATATGAGACCTAATTGGAGACTAGTAAGCAGATTTTAGTCCTGCTTCAGTGTAATTTATGTTGCAGAAGCAGGTTTCTGCACTTTTTATTGGACTTCAGGTTTGTTTCCATATAAAACTTGATTTTGGTAACATTCTTGAATAATAAAAGTAATGTTATTCCTTAGGTCATAACTTTAAAGAGCTTGGGTCAGCCTTGCACACTGTAGGAACATATTAAGCTGAATCATCTGAGCAAAAATAGATCATCAGAGAGTAGTAGGTGAACCTATTACAGGCAAATCTGATGCTCTTTCCAGTCTGGGCAGTATAGAAACCGTATCTGCCAAAGGGAAATGTTACATAGCTGTGAGAGGAGACATCTGAGGACATGACATAGGAGTTGTAAAGGAAGTAACGTCAGCAGCTGATTTGAGAAGGTCATCTGTGTGATTGGATGTACCCTTGTTTGAATAAACTTTTCTATTTCTAGAGAGAGCATGTTGCATCACTTCTCTGTGCTGAAATCCATGTCTTTGAACCTCTGAAGTCTACTGCCACTTAGCAGGTGATAAGTGACAATTCCAGTCAAACAAAATCCATGTGGTCCTGTTTTTCGCAAAAGTCTGTAGTTGTGGTGTATTTGTCAGGCTGTAACCGTGTGATGGTTGCTGTTATGTAGAAAAGGAAAATGAAACTTGAGTATTCGGGGCAGGGTAATGCCACATTGTCTTTCTGGATTCTGAGAGTGGATACTCCTGTTATATCTGGATGCTGTAATGAATCAGGGAAATGCAGCTTTTTTCCAGAGCAGAAATTGCTTCTAGTTTCTTCCATTTTAGCTAGCTGTGTGCCTGTGCTTAGCTATGATCTGGACTGTTATGGACACCTGATGAATTAGCAAAGTGTTCCACAGGGTCTTCAAGTACAGAGAACGGGTTTTGCAATCAGGCTTCTTGGAGGTGGTTCTTTGTAGTAGCTTTTTATTGTTGCAGTTTGATTTTGTTCTGTGTCCTGAAGACAGAAAGATGAAAGTAAACAATTTTTATTACTGAAATCAGTAGAAACTTTAACTTCTTGCATTCCATCCTTGTATTAATTACCTAGCTTAAAATAACTGAATTAATGCTTTTTTTATATACATACAAGTGGTTAAAAATAAGAGCTAGTTTTTAAAGTAGTACTGATGATACAGTTAAATAAGATCTAGTCCTGCTGAATTATTAGAAAACAAAAAGTTAATGAAAACAGGGAGCATAAAACATCCACTGTGTATAATTATTTGACTACTTAGTGTTATAAAAAGCACAAAGAAATCATGGGATGCATCGTTGCATAGAGAATAGAGCAAAAACACGTGAAAAGATTGCCTTGAAATGACTTGAGTTCAGTAATGAAGTGTAATGCTTATGTATGAAAACAGCTTTCCAGGAGACCTTGTCTGTTCTCATCCAAAAGGTTCTTTCTCCAGAATTTTTACTGTCTTCTCCCTTGCTTAACAAGCCTTTCATAAACAGCATGGATTTTTTTCTCTAGTTCACATGAGGATAGTCCATCAGAGACATCCTCCCTGGCATGTAATTACAACAGTGTCCTATCTGAAAAAGACTCCCAGCCTATCTGAAGAGTGGACCTGATTGTATGAAATAATTCTGTTTCTCAGGAAGGATTTTGCCAGATTTGGTTCAGGAATACACAGTCATATTCTCAGTCAGTGACCTTCTGCGTTGGTTTTCTCTTTCCCTGTTTTTATTAGCAGATAATAGTCCAGTTTACAAATACTGGTAAATATTCCCATGAAAGCAGTCGATAAGTCGGCATTAAAATCCACTTACAATGAAATACTAGATGTAGTTTCAGTTAATGCTGTTGTGTTCGTTCAGTGGGACCTTGCCCAGTGCTTAGTAAACAAATCTAAATAAATGGCTGTGAGAGCTTTCAGAGCAAAACTCTCCTGGATTGCCTGCCAGGCTTTCCATTATTCATAATCGAGATTTTTTTTTTTTAATAAGTTGACCTGTTTAATGATAAAAATGCCTGTGAGTATAATTAAATTGAATTCTGTGCTTAAAGTGACCCTCTGATTCATGGGCATTTGCAGCAGAAAGAACAAAAATAAAATTAAGGCCTTATTGAAAGGTACAGTAATTAAGTCTCTCAGTTCTGATTATTGCCAACTGGGATGAGAACAGTGGATAGGCAATGAGCATCGCTCAAGCAAGAAGCTGCCAGTATAATGTACCTAAAGTTCTGCCCACATGGGAGATGCATCCTGAGGAAAAAGATGATTTTTTTTTAAAATTGTTTTTTAAATAGGGCAGACAAGGCTTAGAAGAACTGAACTCCTCAGAGAATCATTTTTTACAGGCTGGTTCTTCAGTCTTGTGGGGTTTTTTTACAGCCATAAATGAGAAGCCCTGTCTGAGGAACAGCCATAAGATGTTAAATGCCCAGTAGATTTTTGCTTTGATAGAGTTGTCTTCTCCTTCCTTAGGTGTTGGATGGAAACGTGAGACAGAGCAGGCTCGGGGCCTAGGAAGAAGATGCATCTTCCCCAGGCAGTCAATATATCATTCAGGGCCTGTGTGAATGCTTAAGTAACTGATCTGACTCTAAATCATGCCTTTCTCTCCCTTCCAACTAAGGGCCTGATTACAATTCTTAATTAGTTGCCTCAGTTCCCATTGATTTCTGCAGGAGTTAGGACACACCAATATCTTTGCGATCAAGCTCTACATTCTGTAGCCAGAAGACACTGTTATGTAGGACAGGCACTGGAGGGGGGTACACAGCATTGCACAATGTTACTGTGGGTTACGTTACGAGGTTAATTAATAAGGGCTATGCTCGGGAGACACTGTGTCTCTTGAATTACCCTCTGTCCTTTTAAGGAAAAGAGCTAAGGGAAATTTCACATGTTTTTAATAGAATAGCAAAACTGTAGAAAATAGGGCTGGAAAGCAGCTCAGGAGGTCATTTAGCCCATCTTTCTACCTCAAGGTAGAATTAGCTAATCTAAACCATATCCTGAGAGGTACTTTTCTGACCTCGTATCTAAATTTCTGGCAATGGAGATCCCGCAACCTCCTTACGCCGGCTATCCCAGTTCTCCATAATTTTAGTTACAGGTGGAAAGTTGTTCTTCCTGACTAATCTGAACCTCTCCTGTTAACTTTTTCAAATAATGTTTGTCCCTTCCCCATTAACACGGTAAACGATATGATGTCTTCATCTGCCTCATGTTCACACGTGAATTACTGTGTTTCCTTGTGTGTTGTCATTTATTCTGAACTTCTGATCATTCGCATTGCTTGCTGATGGCTTCCCTGTAACACTTGGATTTTTAAAACTAAGATTTTTATTGCAGCTGAAATAGTTTGGCTGTTATCTGGTTGAAGAAAAAAAACCCCGGAGAGCAGACATTATTCCTTGAATCCAGTAGGCATTGTGGGATGTACCCACAGAATGGCTGCAGGTGGAGTAAGGTTTTGGTGAGTAGCCACTGCCTCTGCAAGGTATCTCACCTTCAGCACGGGTAGGATAATATGTGACCCTTGAGCGTTCACAGGGCTGTAATTCACTGGAGGGGCTCTGCTGATGTCACTGGCTCAGGAATGGTACCAGGGGCCCACAGGTGAACTGGGGCGTGCGCTCACTCCGTAGCCATCTGTTGGGTTTTTATTATGGCCTCCAGATTATCCATGTTTCGATCTTACATTTTCCTCTTAAAAACCTGAACGTCCTCTCCTGCAAGGGGAAATGAAATTGCAACCAGTAAGAATATAGGGATGGCTGAAAGGTTGTGCCTTGCGAGGGAGTTGTCTTTTTGTGAAAAGTGTGGTGCACATGTGGATTTTGTTCTGCCAGTTTCAGTCAGTCCTTTGAGGAAACCTTGCCAACACACGTTGCTGGGCACGCTCCTCGCTGTGTCTGTTTGGAATCTCTTATGCACAGAAACTGATTGTGGAGCAGTGGGGACTTGAGTGCCAAAAAAGTATGTGGACAATTCTTTTAGATCTCTTCTGCGTTTGCCAGGCTGCGAACCCCGGTGTCATCTGGTGAGTGGTTCAGGCTTCTCCTGGGTCTTCAGCAGATGAAGTTTCTTGTAAGAGAATTGCTAATGTTTGAGTTTACAGGCCATAATGGGAGATGGAAAAGAGTATTCATTACTTATTCCACTGCATGATGATGCACTATATTGAGTTGAGTCTAGCAGAACTTTTTCATAAATCACACTATCCATTTTTTAAATGTTGTGTAGTTGTATTGAATTTTATTAACTGCTGAGTGTTGCTGTGAGCTCTGAACTGTTCCCTTTAAAAGAGTAGCAAAAATCAGGTTATCAGAAATGGCATCAGAGTCACATTTAAAATTTATGAGACAGAGTGGACTTATGTATGTTTTATTTGTGAAAGCAAGGTAAAATCATAACTTGGAGTTTGCATATTATGCATGAATAACCTTGAAATACTGTGCTAATGTAATAGAGGAGAGGGCAGTAGACTGGCTCTAAGAACATATTCTGAGGTTAAATTACGAGTTTTGCCTGAGAGTGAGCACCATCACTGTGTCTGTCCAGGGGCCAACGTAACTTCCACTGGAAGACTCAACCCCAGCCCTGCTGTGGACTCAGTCTAACAGCATTTTTCTGTCTCAAATTTATGTAAATCTGAGTATCTCCCTGAGTACTCCCACTTACCAAGGGTGTCATCAGGAAGCACCATAATATTAAATACATGTAGTGAGAAATCTGAAATCTGCTTGGGGTTTTTTCTTTTTTTTTTTTTTTTTGGTAATTAGTTGCTGCTTTAGATTATTTAAAATATGATACTTCAACAAGCATTTACTTCTGGTAGTGAAACTTTGAAGGAGATAGACAGGTAGATATCTATATATATGTAGACACATTATTGGAACATCCTGTAGTACAACCAGGACTTTTCTCTAATTTCCTCTTTTGACATTTCTTTCTCTTTGCACCTTCACATCACAACAGTCCCTTTTGGAGGAAACTCTTTGTCCTGGAAGGATGCCCAAATAAAATGCTGGGAGGTCTTCTCTCTTAATCATCAGATCATCAGATGTGGCCAACACATAGCAGAGGTGTGACCGGAGTCATGGGAGTGGGATGTGGGAGAGTGAAAAGATAATCCATGGAGAGGATAGAGAGGAGCAAATGTCCAATTATTTCTACCATCTTGGTCCCCATATCAAGAGCTCAGATATAGGATACAGAAGTATTTGCAGCCCTGACTTCACGTTACTCACTGTTTCTCTCTCCTATCAGTCTCTCTCATTATTTTCCTTTAATAAATTCCAGAGAGTAGCTGAAAGAGAAATACTTTCTAACTTGGAAGTAAAATATATCAGCATGTCAATCTCCCTTATGAATGAAAGGCCTGAAACATTCACTTTATAAGAAAGATGTCTTTAATTTGCATACTTGCTTCTACAATAATTAATCTCAATCATTCTATTAATTTTTTCTTTCTTTTTTGATAGGTTTTGCAGAGATCTAAACCTGAAGAGTTACTCAGACACATCTTATAGCACATTATTGTTCTCTTCCTTGCAAACCTTTCATAATGTCAGAGAAAAGCTTTGATCACTAGGGTGCTGAAATCAGTAAGATTCACTATTGTTTTGAACCAGCATCACATTAAACTCAATGCATATACTAAAAAGAGCAAACATACTCCTCCTTTTCCTGCCTAAATGAAAGCTGCTACCAAACCAGACATTTTCTTTCTAACAAGACTAGATCTGTATTTAAGGAATGGCCATAAATACTACTATTTCTTTGCAGTGTTTCCAGTTTTCTTCTTGCTAGGTAGAGTGGAACGATACATTTTGCAGGAGGAAGAATACTGAAGGAATACTCCTTTGTTCCTTTAAGTAATTCCTGCAGGAGAGGGAGCATGGCAGAGATAGGAAGTCCTCCATCAAATGTAGAACCCCCTTTCCCTCATTTCCAGCACTGTGATTGTTTCCTGTGATGCTGCCTACTGAAGATTAATGACATTTTCATAGTTTTATTTTAAAAAAGGAAAATGAGATAAGTGCAACATGAAATAAATAAATAACTAAAAACTAACCCCCTGGAACAGAGACCTGCATAGAAGTATGTAATTTGCCCTTCTCTCTTGTCTAAATTAAGCTCACTTTTTCCTAATATAATAGTGACTCATGGCGAAAAGGCAGAAGAGACTCAGGAAGAGCTGTGCAGTCCTGCCTTATCCTTGACAAGCTGTGCTGAATCCCAAGCATTAATATGTGGCTATAAACAGGGACCTGGGCAATTTTCCTTAGGGGATTTTTCAGGCCTCCTGCCACGGGCTGTTCTTGTGCGTAAGAGAGTGTGGTCTGTCTGGGCTGTGAACACAGGGTGAGGTGGATTTGCATTCTTACATGCTTTGTTTACGCTCTCTTTGTTTTGTGGTTACTTGAGCTTATGTCTCTATTGTCATAAGCATTTTCTTTCATTGCCATCTAGCCCATGTGCAAGGGGATCAGTGCTGAGGCTCCAACCATGCTATATATTAATTGATTTTCTTGCTGTCTTTGGCACCAATAAAAAAATCAAATCTATAAATCAAATACATGATTTCAGTAAAAATGTGGCATGGCTGATGGTTATATAACCAGCCCTGATCAAGAAGAATGGGTTGAATTTTAGAACACATGGAGTTTTTACAAAAGGGTGAGACTTCTGTCATCAGTCCGTTATCATCCTGTAACAAAGCTGTAGCATATTATACTTGTTTAATTTCCTTGATCCCTGAGGAATTCGGGTTGCTGCCTTTGCTTTCCTCAGTGTTTGATTTTGTTACAGTTTATTAAACGAATTAGAGTTCTGAAAAACACTGCTAATGAATGGATGTCTAACCATTAAAGGCGGCACAGGCCTGAACATGTCTTTTTCTCTGCATATCTAATAACCAACGATGCTTTACACTTGTAAAGGGTTTTGGCTGGAGCCTTTTTGCTCACGCTAAAAGGAGTAGCTGGGTTTAATTATGCAAGGTGCTTAATTGCTATTTCTGGAAGTTTTGAGTGTCTTCCGCTCATGCCAAATCAAGCTCCTGACTTTTCATTCTTGGTAACTTCAGGCCAGGTTTGGCCCTAGAGTACTCTTTCAGACCCCCAGTAGTTTTCCATCTGGTTTTTACAATACTTTTGCAAAGAGGATTTCAGAACGATGTTTGTGGCTACATGGGCGAAGGAGGAGTCTTCCTATATTCTCTGTGTAGTACAAGAGCAACTCTTCATTGTCTGCAGCCCTCATGTTCCTGGTTTGTGACCTCAGCTCTCATCCTGACCAGAGACAAAGAAATGAGAAAGTCATGAAGCATTGTGGAGCCCAAGAACTCCAACAGGAGAAGGGCAGACGAGAAGTTCCCTAAAGTAAATACGATAATATTTTATTAGGTGATCTTGACTTTGTAATATGATGTCCTTCGCCATCACTGTCTATCCAAGGATTAAACCACAGTTTCCAGGTATTAATGAAGTAATTTCACAGTACTCTGCTAAAGTTTTAAAGCAATAAACCTATTTGACACCTAGATGGATGGATGCCGAGAGATTAAAGAAGTGTCACTCGTCAAGGCGCAGAACCGGGAGCAGTGCTCGGCCTCCTATCATCTTACATCTTCCAATTTACTACTGCTGTGTCGTTAGAACTTAAATCGTGCTCTAACAGTAACTTTTCCTACGTTATCTCCAAGCTCAGCTGGTGTTCCTAATTTTTTTTCTTGGCATATTATTTTCAGTCTAACCAATGGCAGTGGTGTCTTTTATGTTGACTCCATGCATCATTAAAAAGCTCGCTCATGCAGGTGCACTACCTGTATTTTTATTTGAAAACTATCTGCCCTTGAGGCAATCTTTGTGCTGCCTGGCTGTACTTCTGATAGATCTGGTTGCATGCTATTAGCAGTCTTTTGCAGCTAAATCCCACAAAAATAATTCATTGCTATTTTTCAGTCTGGATTTAGGAAACTTTTTTTTTTTTTCTTTTAACATTTGGTGCTTTGTTGACAGTTAACAATTCTTGCAATCTCATGGCCTTTATCTCTAAACTCTGTCTAAAATCTCTGCTTCAACCAAGAAAACATGCTTGGATTTCATCTTTGCCTCCTCCTGAATTTGCTCTTTTGTGATTCCATAATTACTGTTGTGGCTTCCTGCTGCCCTCCGTGCAGAACTGTGCCTTTCCAAGGCCTCTTCGTGTTTGGCTAGGGTTTTTTCCAAGGCCATTATCATTGGCAGACTTGCTACTGGCTGTGTGCTTTGGGGACAGAATTGGTTGAATTTTTGTGTTTTCAAAGTAGTACTTGGTGCAGAGTTTACTGATGTCTTCTCTGGGTTAGCTTCATGCTTTTGTGTGACCTTTGATCTTCTACCTTAGTAATGTTCCTTTTTCCTTTTCCCAAGGAGTCTGTGGTGAGTATTAATATATACACACACACACACACACATATATACATATGTATTTCACTGTTTGCCTTTAAGTCATTGTCTCAGGATGATGCTAAAGAGTGGCGAGAGGAGGATCATGTAGATTGGGGAATGAGACGTCAAGGCAGACATGATTCTAACCATTCTCATTTTTGTTGAAAATCTCATCATAGGTGTAGAAAATCAAGACCTTATTCACATTATTCTGGTTACAGTTTCACTTGGATAACTTCAGTTTCTGTGTAGATTCCCCCTGTTCTTTCTAGCATGGTCCACTTTTTGCTGTTTGTCCGAAACCATTGTGTAATGTTTCTGTCTGTGCTTAGCAATTTGCTGTTTTTCATCTGAGGTAGCTTGTACGTCAGTGCTGGTAGAAGTAACCATTTATTTTTAGATTTATTTAAATCATTTGGGAATGTATAAAGCACTGTAGATATAGAAGATAATAATTTGTCTCCAACGGTTCCTTATTTTTTATTAATGTTTTGATTTCATATTCTCTCTGTCTGCATATCACTTACTCCCTGAATATGTATTGCCATTGTAATTGATAGTGTGACTCCCAAGTAACTCTCTTAACTGCTGATTATAACTGTGACACTGCTCCGTTTGAAGAAGCTTTGAGCCTACTCATCATTGTGGGTGAGTCAGTCCTCGCTAGTGTATTATTTACAATCCTGCTTCGTGGAGCTTCAAACAAGTTCTGTTGTGCTTGAGGAAGATGTTTCTCATCTAAGTAAAAATTTTTGCCAGATCCTCAATTCATTTCCAAATAATGGTGCTTGTTTGCATTTGTTTATCTTCATAGAAGGAACCCCCTCATTTTTACACATGTATGACATGATTTATCTATTTTCTGTACATGGGATGGACTGAAGTCCAGGGCACTGGCCAAAGGCAGGACAGTAACACACATTTTCATCCCCTTTTCACCTCTGTTTCGCTCAGGCTCGAGTTGTCTATTGTGTGCCACCGCCTTTCTTCTGAGGTATTATGTAACAGATTCCTTCTTGTATTTAGAGCTTGTCTGTCTTCTGAAGAGATCACAGGTTTAATAATAAACTTAGGAGAAGAGATGACAATCTTCCTTGAGAAGGGGTAGAGAGAAAGAAGAGTTGTTGGGTTATTCTTTCACGAGCTGCATTCGCGTGGGGGCAGCGCTGTTGCCTCTGAGGTGGGTGAATTGATGCTGTTCATCCAACGTGGCTCACACAAAGGAAAATGGAACGCGTAAGCTTGTAAGAAAAGGCTGATTCTTTTGCACAGACAAAGTCCCAATTTTTGGTGAAGAAGCAGGGTAGAATTTCCACAGAATTGAGAAGTCCATGGTAAATGGACATGGTAAATCTTGCCAGATTTACTTTGCAAAGTTGTAGCTATAAAAGGTTGACAGCTCGTCTTTTCGCTTGACCTTAGGATGGTGACGGGGATGCGTGTGTGGATTTGGTTTGAAATGGTGCTGGAAATAATTTTAGGACGTGTTTCCCAAGTTTTAAATAATTGTACCTTTCAGGTTGGGAGAGTGGCAACAGCTTTGCAGCCTTGTTTGAAATCCTCAGCATGTTCAGAATCAATTCCTATAGCCTTTGTGCGCAAAAAGAGCTATATATAGCTGCATACTGCAGGCAAGCTGTATGTTATGCAGACACAGGACCTGCCTTACCCAAAGCAAATGCCATATTCTTCATCTTTTGAGCGCGGTCACCCCTGTGACATATGGCATCTTCAATAGAACTGGCTGTGTGAAAGGAGAACGTGGATTTTAAATAAGCCTCTGAACTGGGAGAGTGGGGAAACCACGGGGTGGGGGGAGCTGGGAAGCGCAGGGATCTGTGTCACTTGAGCCTGCCTGATGGTTTGGATACTATGGCTCATTCCTACAAACCAACATGTGATGGAGCCGGTTTCAGGTTCCTTAATAACCTGACATGGCCTGGAAGTGGTATTTCCCCCTATTTCTTTAGCATTTGGTAAGAGGAAGGTTGGTTTGGGGGTTTAACTCTCCAGGTTTTCATTTTTTAAATCCTTTTTCCTCCTTGGAGATGCCACAATGTGCAGCATTTCCTGCTGTAAATAGATCCGTACAGAAAGCGGAAGGTGAGCTATAAAAGGGAAAGTGTTTGGTTTAAGCGTATGTTGCTACAACTACTCCCCCAGTTCTTCTCTCTGCAGCATTCGAGTGTAAATCTCTCCTTGTCATTTGTGGGCAAGATTCTCCTTGTGAATTGATTGTACATGGTGATTTTTCACAGCGCTGCAATCCCCTGTGATACCAATACAGAGTGAGAAAGCACGATGTTCTCCCAGATTTCTACCCAGACATAGCTCAGCAGAGGCACGTTATCCCATCCGTCATTCACGAGAGAGATTTGAATGCATCTTCTAAGCCACAAAGAGCATCAACTCAACTTCTGTGTTTAACGTAATTTGTCAAGCATTGTCAAGATAATTTCTGTCCCTGTGGGTTTTTTTGTGCTCGGTGTTTCATGATGTGGTCTTGTAAAAAAGAGGCACAGAGGAGAAACAGGACTTGGGATTTCCATGTTCCACCCTGGACCGTGAAGTTGGATTTGCCATTGAAAAATGCAGATCATTTATCTGCTTTTTTTTTTTTTCCAGCTGAGAGGAGGGAGTAGAGGCAAAAGCGAAGAGAAACACTGAGTTCAACACTGGGATACTGTGAGGTGTATTTAGGCCATTAACTGGAAGGTACAGAGCCGTGCTAAATAACATCTAAATCATTAAGTTCTGGTTAATAATATTAAATAGCAGTTTGAATGTGACCTGTTCAATTGAATCAAAGTCTCTTTATTTTTTTAATATTTTTGTTTTAAATACCAGACTGTACTTGGAAGGCTCTCTCTTACCTGCCCTTTGTGAATGTGATTATTGAAGATGGACAGCAGTAAGTTTAACCATCATCTCTTTAGGAAATCTCTTAAACCAGGACTAGAAGCTGAATATTTTACAGCCCATAGAAAAACATCTAAAGGCTGCCATTGTGTCGTTCAGGCAAGAACAACTGAAAGCCCTAATGCATTTTATCTGCTGTTCTGTTCCTCAACACTATAAATAATTCAGATCTGTTGGCTTAACTACTACTGGCAACTGTTATTTATTAAGAATGACTGAAATAACTATGTGGCTCAGTAGAACAGAATGCATTGGGGACTTTAATGTGAAACAGAATAGCTAAAACATTCTGATTATCCTTTAAAGAAAAAACTGAGAACCCCAAACCCGCCAATATTGTTTGCAGTTCTACAAAGGACGAGTGACAGGGGGAATTAGGATGTGATCTTCCTGGAGTGAGTAAAGGTTTTTCCCATTAGAAGACCAGACACCCTTATCATAGAGTCCTGTTTACGCCTTTGGTGTCTTGTTCTGTGCCCTTTGATGTCAGTAACGCTGAAATTGAGGTTCCAATAAAATCTTCAATGTTCCTCTGTATCATGCTGCAATCTACTTGTAGTTACCACTTTATCTGTAAAAATTATTTTTAAAGGTACCATGCAGTCTTTTAATTTTGCTTCTTGTTTGATCATCTTGCATGTCACACTCAAAAAAATTAGATAAAAGAGCAGGAGTATTCTGTGGCATCAGTGCACGCGAAGTACTGTTCTCCTCTTCCATTCCTGGCTTAGGGTTAATTAATAATACCGAGCTCTTCTTGGTACTGTTCATCCTTAGAGTTGAAATTGCTTTCCAGAGGTCAATATCATTATCCCTATTTTGCAGACAAAAAAAATTAAGCTTTTGGAAGGGCTGAGACCAGGCAGGATATTGCTACAGCCAAAACGGAACACGTTACTACGGCGTGGCAGATATTTGGCTGTACATCATAAGATGTATTACTGTATAACACCAGAATGCTTTTGCAAGTCAACTGAATGTAAATGGTGCATTTGGAATAAATTTTGTATCACAAAAGAGTTGACATCCAGGACTCAGATGACTAATTATCTAATCTTACATCTGGCATAAACACCCAAGCCATTTGTATGATGAACTGCGTTTCGCGAGAGCGAGAAGGGAGCGAGAGAACATTCTCTGCTGACTCAGTGGTCATAAATCTTCTGGGGTGTGTTTTGCCTTACATTTGATATTTGTTCAATGGGTTGAAAGAAGTGAAGTGATCAAATGTCACTTGAAAATCCTGGCCTCTGGCTTTTTTTTTTTTCTCATTTGCACGAAGGCAAATACTACAGTGGAAGCACAATTACTTGGGGCCTAGCTCTGTGCAGTGTCACGGAGAGACGTTCATTTCAACGGGCACTGTGTGGTCATTGTCTTCATCCTTTTTAAAAGAAGTCATTTTACATTTGTTTGCCTTAATGAGGAGCTGCAGTGGAGATACAAATGAAGAGAGAGGTATGTGCTGCTGTGCAGCATTGTGTTTCATTTGGTTGAAATTAAGTCATTAACTAAAACAGTGCAGTACATCTTTCTGACCAGTCATCAGAGGACTTTGGCATGTTAATCTGATCTGAAATGAAATGGATGCGCTGCTTTGGGTAATTCCTATTTAATCTTTATTTCTGGCGGCATCAGGTGCACGGTGTATCGCTTCGGGTTAAGGGAAGGATCAGAGAAGGTTTGTTTTTAACAGAGGAAAAAAAAAACAGGAGGTGAATCAGTGACAAGTAAATGACATGCCCAAACTTTGAGGGGCAAAGCGTGCCTGCTGTGACAAAGTTTTCAGCAACATGAACTTGTATAGCTAGTGTGACATTAATAATTTATCATAAGGAGATAAATCATCAAAAACTCCAACTAGAATGTAAAATACCTGAAATAAAAGGACTATATGTAAGTATCTTCAGAGCAAGTTTGGACAGTCTCATTGATTTTTAGACTGCATCTCATTCTGGCTTGACAAAATACAGAATTTATAAATTAAATTTTATGTATACTGTGCATGGGTTTATGCTGATGTTGGCACACTTTCAGATGTAAAATTAAATTACTTTTTCCAATAAGCAGAGATTGAAGCATGGATTCCTTTCTTTGCTAATGGAACTCGTAGAAAGATATTGAATTATGCTGACTTCCAAATTGACTGAGAGCCAAAGAGGGAAAAATCAATGACATTTTTAATGTCCCGTGGAGCTTTTAAACAGGCCTCGAGTCAGGCAGAGAAACTCACCCTGAGATCACTCTTGTTGACATTGGTTTTCCAGTTAAGAAACGTACTACTTCAGGTAAGCGAGTGTCTTGCGTAGATGTAGGCTCCCTTCCCATTCCAGACACAGAGGTGCTAAGTAGGCAGTGACTGGTTTTTGGAACGGTGGGCAGAAGACTCTGGTTACAAGGCATGCGTGTCGCTCAGATGCTGAGTGGTTCTGTTGGCACAGAGAATGCACCATGTAAATATGCAAACTAAGCCCCATAAAACAATAACAACAAAACCCAGAAGGCTCTTTTATCTCATTATAAATTCCTGAAAGCTGCACAGATAGGCAATTCCAATAAAAGATCTTTATTTTGATTAATTAACGATAAGGTAAATAACAGATTTTTTTTATTATTATTATTGTGTGTTTGCATTTTCATAGCTGAACCCTTAAGACCTAAGCTTTATCATGGATGCCCATCAAATGTGTGCCTTGATGGGATTTTTTTTTTTATTAAAATATTTTTTAAATTTTGTAAAATGTGTTTTGTAGCAGTAATTAAAATTTTATCTGAGACTATCCAGTCCCTCAGAATCTTGCTGCTCTGATAGAAAAGGTTCTGATTTAGATAAGGGGAGACTGCTAGAGAGATACATCCTTGTCCTCTCGTTATTGTAACTGGTGCTTGTGAATCCTGCTCCTTTTCTGTAATAGAATGATTCTTCTTTGTGTTCCTTCCAACTCTGGGCTTACCTTTCTTTGAATATCAGATCAATATAACAGGGCTGTGAAGGGCTCTAGGCCTGGAATGTGATTTTCAAGAGCAAACTTTGTATCTTTGGTTCTTTGATGTAATGAAGAAAACTCCTGCAGTCACTTCTGGGAAATTAATTTCTTGAATAATTTGGCTTTCAGCTCCTGGAAGATTTATCTTGGGTTTTTAAGGGTTGTTCATGTTATAGTAGATGACTCGTGTCATTTTAAAAGCAGCTGTAATGCAGTAGCATTGGTCCTGCAGAGATTGAAATACAAGCAGCCTCAGAACTGCCATATTGTGAGAATGAGTTAGAGGAATCATAGAATTAGGTTTCAAAGATAATATACAGACAATCTAGTCAGCAGAGCAGCCCTGTAGAAGCTGGTTTATGTCGTTCACAGTCCACCCCTTGAGCATCAATCACATTTTAGTGACAGTCATTAAATCCCAAATGCTCGTGAGTGGTTTGTGGTCAGCAACCATTTATTTTTTAAAATACACACTAGCCTTCATGACATTGTACCTCATCACTGAGACAAAGGTGACCTTTTTATTTGGTCTTGCTTACATCTTGTTTGTTTTATGTACTGTTGTGTGCACTTACCCCTCCGGAGAAAGGAAGCAGTGACTTGCTACGCAGCAGAAAATGGATTAGAGGTCTCAGTCTGATTTGTATGTTGAAGGTAGCATGTTAAAAGTGAAGGGTTTCTCTTAATGACCTGTATTGTCAGCTGAAATTCTAGCAGCATCCTTCCAAGAAGCTGATTTCAAAGGTCTGGTTTGTAAGGGTACAAGGCTTCTGTGCTTGCAGGATCTGTCTGCCCATCGGGTTCCTCCCACTGAGAAGCTTAACCTTGCAGGCCAAATCCAATCAAGTTCCAAAGATGGGTTAAGTCTGAAAGATAACTGAATTCCTGTCAGTGTGCTGGCAGCTGGCAGCAGGGTGGGTGAGGATGGCTCCTCCGGGTGAGGGTAGGGCGAGCTGAGCCTGGCAGTGTCAGAGGGCCAGCCCATGCCCCCTGTTCCCATCATAGCCAGTTTGTCCTGTAAACCAGACAGGGATGTGGGGGGTCTCCACGGGAGGCTGCAGAGGGGAGGCAGGCAGCAAAGCATGCACATCTGCAGGGCACCTGGGCTTGCTCTTCTGCAGCTCTTGCTTGGCCTTCAGCTTCTGGTGAGAAAGGTACTTGCAGTCCTGTGTTTACAAATCCTGCATTAGACATGTTCTGGAACACGTTGGTGCAGGAGAGGTTGAGCGCGTGTGCGAAAGTAGCTGGAATGCAGCCTGATCTGAGGGTTTGGCATCCATTGATAAACCCAGTGCCAGCTGCCTCTGGACCTCAGAGCCTGGGAATCGGAGCTGCGCTTGCCTGGGGTGCTCAGACTGGACAAACAAGGCAGGATATCCCCTTGCAGCCAGCTCTCCCAGGTAGTCAGATAAAAGAATATCTGAACCATGTTCTCTCAATCACGCTTTCATGAGCAATTATTTTTCCTTCATTTATTTTTTTCAGCATCCTGCCAGTATTTTAATTTCACTCTCTGCCCTGATTATTTTCTTTTCATTATTTTGATACCCTGTGCAGCACAGCTCTCTCTCTGCTTCCTTCTGTATAAATCCTTACGATAAACCCCTGACAGAGGAGTGCAGCACCTGAGCCCTGCTGTGGGATTGGTGCCAACGCTCTCAGAACCTCAGAACAGAGTTCTGCAGTTTTCCAAACCATCTGATCACAAAACGCGATTTCCTAGAGGTTTCTGTTCACGCCTCGTTCACGTAGCCTTTACTAGAGACACTCTTGTTGACTCCTACTACCTCCTTAAACAACAGGGAAAGAATTTGAGTATTTTTATCTCAGATTAGATTGTAATTTGTGAACAAGTCAAAACAAACGTCTTTGACAGTGTAGCGGTTAACAAGTGATAGTTAACAGGTTATTTCTAAAGGCATTTTAAAATTGTTGTTCTTTTGGTGCGGGGTTTTAAGAGTGGTTATTTTAAAATTGAGACTGAAAAGTATTTTTACCTATCTTAGTCATCGCTGTCAAATATGAGCTTCGTATAAGGTTTTATGTGGTGGGATAGGCTTTCAGTGATGGCAACCAACTTGAGAACATGTATTATTTATTCACCATCAGCAAAATCTTTGAGCCTAATAAGAACTTGCAAAGGGAAATTATTGCTTCTACACAAGTAATTTTATTCACTGTATTTATCTGTGGAGTCTACAAGACATTCCTGAGACCAGTGCTCAGACAAGAAAGATAGAGCTATTACAGAATAAATACAGTGATAAATACAGAAAGTCTGATTGACGCGTTGAAGCATCTTCATCCAGCTGTGGAAGATGTTATCTGGGCAGCACACCTCTGGTTTGGGGTTTGGTTTTTTAATGTCCACTTAAGATACCCTTAACTGCAGGAAAATATCCACAAGAACTTGGACTCTCCAGAGCATGCCAGCAAGCAAAAGGCCAAATATTGGTAACAAAGAGGTACCAGCACAGTGGCTCTCTAGCATATGGGCACGGTAAAACACATCAGGAGGAGTGTGTATTTTTGTAATGGTTTTATATTATATTTCTGTTGCTTTACAACTGTCACCACAAGGACAGAATCATTTTGAATGTGACCAGGCAGCTGTCTCTGTGAAGCCTATAGATAGCAGCTTCCTTGTGTAGCACATTTTCAGCTCCTTCAAACAGATTTATCAAGCATCTTTACTGTCTCAACGCTGCCAGCTCGAATGACTCCTCAAGGAGCTTTTGGTTACGCAATCTCTTAAAAGGTGCATTGTTTTTTCTGTTTGTTTCTTTTTCTCTCTCTCTTTGTGCTCTGGGTTTGTTGGGGTTTAAGTTTTTTATAGCAACTCACTGCAGCAGCTGAAATCTAGCACAAGGTTTCGCTGTGTGTTAGGGAAAAAAACCCATACTCCCTTTGTCCACTGTGACCAGGCTTTAAATAAGCATCAGAACTTTCACCCAGCTGTGCAGAGCAGCAGAACAGCACAGGTCAGAGCCAGAGCAGTGAGCTTGCAGGGGGGCACGATGCTTTGTGAGTGTGGAGAGGACCTGCAGAGACAGGAGCTGGAAATAGCATTCCTTTGGCATAATTAGAAAATACATCCATAATCATGTTGGGATCCGAGGACTGCTTAGCAGAATGTTCCTCTCTGGGTCCTGCCTGACAGAGAGGCCCCTCAGCTGATCCCTTCTCTTTCTGGATGGCCGCAGGAAGAGGAGGCTGCTGAAGGGACGGCTGGGTAAGCAGCCAAAGGATCTTCCCAAAGAATTTCTCTGCTCATTACTGCTGCGGTTCACAGCATGGGAACTTCCAGTAATAAAGACTTTAAAGGCTTCTTCAAAGAGCATCCAGGCTGTATCAGAAGCTCCATCTGGAAGAAGTCTCATGAGACTTTGGAGTGTTTTGTAAATACAGGCTGGGGACAAATGAGGGTTTTTCTTAAATTGAATCTTGCAAAACTTGCTTTCTAAGGAGAACTTGCAGCAGGCTGCCTTAACATGAGAGCGTTTACCAAACCACATCCCTGGTGCAGCGCCTTTTGGAAAGGGTGCAGTTAGCTTGTCATCCCTACAAAGTCTTTTCCTAACACAGTAAATTATAGGCCTTGTGGGAATGTGCTGTACTTGGTTCTTTTCAGGTTGTGTTCTTGGGCCTGGATTACTGTGTGAAACCCTACATGATGCTTTATACCGTTTGCCTGTGGATTTGGGTTGGGTTTCAGCAGATTGAATAGCATTTCTATTTAAATCATATTTCATTCTAACTAAAACAATCCCTGTTCTGTAGTGTCAGGGGATTCTTGAGGTAACAGGAATGCTGAATGTTTTGTGATTTACTGACTGGTTTTGCCTTTGAGAGGCACCAGTATGTTCCAGTCCATTTTTCCTGCTTTGTTTGGGTTAGTGATGCCTCATCAGCTACACCAGACCACGACAGCAGTACGTGTTTTCAGCACCAGTGGCACTTGATTGTGTATTTTGGTCAGGGGAGGTAATGTCCCTGGAGCATCATTTTCCCATCAGCAGTGCTGATGCTCCTGGAACACCAGGACTGCTGAGTTTTAAGAACTTGACATCTTTCTTTTGTGATTTTCCTTTTGAGAGGCATCAAATTTTCTTAGAATGGGTTTCCATCATGACCATGACTTAGCTGTCTGCGTCAGAATAAACCTGCCTGTCTAGAGGTGTTGTTTGCTCCCGTATTCCACTTAGCACTTCTGGCAGCGCATGAGGACAGGGAATGGGGAAAGGTCTGTGAATCTTGCGCAGATTGAAAATCTCTCCCACTGTCATCGAATCACAGAATGTGTTAGGTTGGAAGGGACCTTTAGAGGCCATCTAGTCCAACCCCCTGCAGTGAGCAGGGACATCTTCAATAGATCAGGTCGCTCAGAGCCCCATCAAGCCTGACCTTGAATGTCTCCAGGGATGGGGCCTCCACTGTATCTCTGGGCAACCTGTGCCAGTGATTCACCACACTCACATTGAAGAATTTTTCTCCTAATATCCAACCTAAATCTACTTTTTTCCAATTTAAAACAATCACCCCTTGTATCATCTTGGTATTTTTCCCTTCAGTCGTGCTCTTACCTGGAAATCTCAGTACTTTACAAGCACTGAATCAGGCCTTCCACAGCCTTCCTCCTTCTCCTCCTCTCCCCTGGGAAATGACATTATCATCCCTTGTTTGTAGATGAGGAATCGAAGGTCTGAGTGGTGAAATGACTCGTCCAAGGTCAGCTGCTAAATTAGTGGCATGGCTATGAATAGACATTGGCATTCTGGCTCTGAGCTCTCTGCTAAGCAAGATTGTGCCCTCCCAGTTTCAGTTTGTCATAACTTAATGACTAATAACATCGGAACATCTACAGTGTGGCAGAAGAATGTATTTTCAGCAGCCAACAGGTAATGGTTAGTTACGCCAGCAGCAGGTCGCGATGTGCCTCCCACGTCCCCCAGGTCCTCTCTGCTGCCACTTCTTCCCTGTGAGAGTGTGAGGACTGCCACGGTGGCAAAGGCTGATCATCTGAGCACAGGGCTCTGCTGGTGTGTGCTGTAGGTGCTCACCTCGGTGTTTGCTTTGCAATAAAAACAAAGATCCCAGACCTGGGTTCTTCATTTGTCTTGGTGTAACAAGTGTCCTGATAACAAAGTGTCCTGACTTCAACACCTCATCCATTTCAAAAGGAGGGAAAAAACCCCTCCATTGCAGCCTGCTGTTCCTTGAAGGGGATAAGTAATTTAACTGAAATCCTCTCAGGAGCCAAGTAAGAGAAGTAAATGTTGAGTTGTGCTAATCAGGAAGAGGAAGTCATCTGTCTGCATCTGGTTGCTTCCCTGCTTACATGGCATAGCCCTGTAACAGCTACATAAGAAGCTTTGTGATGAACAGATGTCAAGGGCAATTAATTCTTTGGCAGGCAGCTGTTATTATTAGGACAAAGAGTGGCCAGACATAGAAGGAAAGCCTTCAGCTGCTTTATTTTCCTCTACCTTTTCCATTGAAATTGCTAAGTCACTCAAACCCCAGCGGTGAACCTTCATGTGATAAGAATTTGAAATCTGCCATCCCTTTTTTTAGCAGGAGACCTTAGATTAGATTTGGAGCGCAGACGAATAGCTCAGAGAAAACGTTTGGAAAGTCTTCACCACTTTAATGCTATCAGGAGGGAGCAGAGTTGTGTGTTAAGCTGGTAACGTAATAACATGTGGGCTGAGTTAAGCCCACTTCAGACTGTTTTTCTCACACTTAATTGATGGAAGCGGCCCACTTTTAGGCTTGATTTATTACCTTAGCAGAGTTATTCCAGGATTGCTGCAATGCAATGGTGGGTGTTCCAAACACACCCACGCTGCCAGAGAATCAGGAAGGATGTACTTAAAATCCTCTAATTTATCTAATAACATCTTTAGCAGCTTTTTGTGTAGGTTTAGCATTGTGATGGAAATGCACTCTTTGGCTGGATGAAGCGCCTCAGTGTGAAGCCACCAGCTCTGGCTTGTAGGGACATGTAAATACCTTTGGAGCTGACTGGGGGAAACTCTGACCAGCTCAGTATGCTGCAAACGCACCTCCCAGTTTTGTAATCTGTCACTAGGCTTCAGATAATACCTGACAGTTCAGACACGAACATTCATGACTCCAGATCTTCACAGACGTGGCCTTCCCGCCTTCCTGCCTTCCCGCCTTCCATGCCCAGGCAGAACAGAGGTTCCCTGCGCCGGGGGGTGTTTTTCTCTGCTCTTCTTAGGTCCTCAGTCTCTCTTTTAGCAATCGTCATGTCCTCAGTTCCTAACTGGGTTCCCTCTTTGATGGTCTTGAGGGAACATCAAAAACCAAGTCTGGTTTTCCTACCAAATTTCAGCATAGAGCTGGTGCAGGGTAAGTAAACCTTGGGCTGAGATTCCTGGAGGCACCAGCGCAGCCTGTTACGTCTGTGCCCAAAGTGAGCTCTCTCTGCCAATGCTTCCAGCATGGATTCTTCTGCTCTGCGTTACGTAGGCTGAGCCTTAATCTTCCTCTGTGCTTTGTCAGAGCGCTGTCCTCATGGTGCTGCGAGCTGCTGGCGTAATTATTCTATCCCTGGCATCGCACGCTCTCGCTCTCAGTGTAACATGGAAATTGCGTGTAACATGAACGGTACCCGGTATCACCGCTCTGGAGCACCAGAGCTAATAATAGACATGAGGAACCTGCTCTCTGAGAGCTAAATAAAGGCAGACAGGACGAGACAGAAAATCAGCTTCTACATGAGCCAGAAGTAAGCGAGGTCCCGGTGTGTTTTCCTCTTGCTGATTACTCTTAACCACCGGGCATCACTGTATGTAAATAGGATCAGAGTTCCTGTGTTGAGCTGGGAAGAGCCAGTCCTAAAACAGCTGATTTCCTCCAGCAGTCATGCTTCATTAGCACGCGTGGCGCTGAGGCTTGGAGGTGCTGCGTGAGCGGAATGCCCGGCTGCTCATTCTAGGAAATACTCTTACAGGGGGTGCAGTACGGGGGTTTGAGTGGCTTTCTGCACAACTTCACGGGGCAGTGGATCACTTAGACAAAGCTATTTATTGCTAATCTTATATTTAAATAACATATAGACATGTTGACTAGTAAATAATGAGGGTCAGAGGATTTATTTTGCATGCATCTCCTAAATCTGTTATATAATCTCAGAGCTTGTAGCAGCATTTGCTATCAAGAATCTGGAAAACTTTATGGTAAAATGGCTTCTCAAAACCGCCAAGTCTCAAAAACCTGATTTTATTTTTCTGGAAATCAGATTTTGCTGCTGAAGCTGTGGCATGTGGGCCCGTTTAGGATGGCAGTTGGCTTTCCTGGGCAGTGAACCAAATGTGAACGCGAGCGATGGTTGCCATGCGCTTCCCAGACTCCAGAACGAAGTCTGACAAGTCCAGTTTTGTGTGTAGAGGTTTTTCAGCTCTGGATCAGGTTGGACTGATGCTTCTAGGCTAATGCCTCCTCTCCAACCACACTAAAAGCATGCAAACAGACTTACTGTGCCTAATCAGAGGAAATAGGCTGAGGAAGTATATGGGCTTGTTGTCTGCTCCCTGGACCAGCTCACACAGAAGTCAGGTGATGGATGGTTTCTGAGACTGAAATCAGCTCATCCATCTCTGCAGAGGCAGACATGTCTCATGCAGGTTACCCCCACGATAACCTGGAGGAGTTAAAGCAGACCAATGGGAAATACAAAGTCATGCATAAATTAAGAGGTACTAGGCTCCTCTTGAATGAGAGAATGTACGTTAAAGTGGGAGAATGTACGTTAAAGTGGCCTTGGCTTGCTATAGATTAATTAACCCTGGGAGATAGCAGGTTTAATTAAGCTACAGTGAGTTAAAGCCACTTTACTCATGATAGAGATCATTCAGGAGGGAGCTTTCTAACCTTATGCACATCAGCTTCGTACCTCCTATGGGTTTGGCTCCGCTTTCAGTGTCCTGTGATGAGGTTTTAGACCCTTTGAAAACAGAGGACTTCTCTTACCCTTTGGAATCCTGACTCCCAACTCGTAGGAGAAATTGGACAGAAGAGTCTTAAGAGACAAGTGTGCAGTGCTCATGTGGATGATGAGTGCTAAGCAAGGGTTGCGTGATAGACCCTGCAGAGGGGCTGAAGTCTAGATTTGAAAAGCATTTAAACAGACCTTAAGAGATGGCAGATTAAAACTTTGAAACGGGGAGCATAAGAGTGAAACAGGGTTACTAAAATCCCCGTGGCAAGTTTGAGATCTTGCTGCAGGGCTGTGGCACTGCCTAGCAAAGATGATACACAAGCTTTACAAATTTTGGTTCAAGTTTCTGATTGTTTATAGAAGAGTATTGACTGCAATTTACCTTGCTAAAGCAGATGAAAAATCTCTTTTTGTGTTGTTTTTTCTTTTCCAGTAACTGCCCTTCGTTTTTGGCTGCTGCCCTAGCTAGAGCAACTTCAGATGAAGTCCTTCAGAGCGACCTTTCGGCACACTACTTACCAAAGCACGTGGACAACGCAGATGGGATCATACGTAAGTACCTGATGCTGTACAGCTTTACATGGTGTAGATCTTTCATTTATATACTGGAACACTTTGCATGTAATTCATAGATTTTTAAAGTCAGCAGTGGCTTTGGTGGCCCTTCCATCTAGTCTGACCACTTGAATGGTACAAGGTTTTCCTCACATTAGTCCCTTCTATCAGCTAAATGAGGTTGGACTAGATTTCTTGTAAAGGAATATCCCGTATGGATGGAGAAAGATCTATGGAGAATTCCCCACCACTCCTGATAAGTTCTTAGCCAAAGCCTTCTCATCTTTGAATCTTGACTAGTTCCAACTTTTGCTACTATTTTTAAATGTCTTTCTCTGGTTGTACTTCAGGTTTTTTGCTCCTTAAAACCCAGTGGATCACTCCTTTCTTTTAAGCATGCCTTCATGAGTCTGTACCTGGTGGCCCTGAATCTCCTTGTAAGCACTTTAGACTATGTGGTCCTGCTGCTTGCTGGAAAGTGCCAGTTGTCCTCCTTCAGTCTTAGAGCAAAATCAAATATATGTGGAAAGAGAGAATTTAATTCTGAATTATTACAGTAACTTTAATTTTTCTTTGGCTTTTAATTTTTTTCTATAGTTTTAGCAAAGATCTTTCATGCTTAAAAAGAAAATGTCATTTTCTCCATTTATCTGCCTTGGCTAACAAGATTTTTGCAGCTCAAAGCCACATGCCCTAAATTGTTTCAGGATTCTGCCTGACCTAAATAACCTTGGAAAAACTTTCTGGGATGCTCACTAAAGCAATGAACATTTCTCACATGTATCGTAAGAAAATAGGGTCACCAAACTGCTTTATCCATTCCCTCCTTTTTGGTTTAAAATAATAATAATAATAATAATAAATTATATATATATTAAAAAAATATTCTGGGGGTAAGTAGAATATACAAATCTGGCTCTTCAAAAAGGAAGATTTTGTTGTATTTCTCAGAGGCCTTTGGAAACCTGAGAAAGGTTCCCTTTTTGTAGGTATTGCTGCCTCCTCCTGCTGAGCAGGTAAATGGAATAGATTTGTCATTGTTCTGGCTGAGCAGCCTTCATTAATTTCAAATTGAGATCTCTGAGACTTGCATAAATATTTGACAGTCTCCAAGGAAATGTTGACTAAGCCTCCACACAGAATATCTAAAGACTTCAACAAAAAGAAGAAAAAAACCCACTGTGAAACCCTCACACCTACAGAAATTGATGTTTAACTGTATCTAAAGCTGCAACACACCAATGCAAATGTAGAGTGAGAGGTGTACAGGCTGTAGAGGACACTGAAAAGGTGACTCCAGGTGCAGTATGTGGTGAATTGTCATAACAAAGGTACTCCAAAATAAACCACACCTTTACAGATGCAACGTGAAGTGTCAAAATGTGAAGATAAAGGGTTGAGAGGAAGAGAGAGAACATCTTCTGGACTGTAGTAAAGCAATGGTTTCACATGAATACTGCAATTTCAGATAATATACTGTAAAAGCTAATTTTTGAAGGGGATCATTAGCTCAAGTGATGTGAGGTTTGGGTAAGAAGGTTGTAACAAAACTAGGGGGACTCATGCAGGGCTGAAGGAGATTTCATTGCAAAAGGTCACCAGCACCATTCTAGCTAACTTTCTTGGCAGGAGTTCTTTGAGAAACCTGGGCTAGTTACTTAGAAGACAGCTGTGACTGCTGAATGCCCTCTGGTACCATACAGGGAGACTTTCCTGCTCTGAAAGAAGACAAAGGAAACTGTAGCAGGTGATGAAAATGGGATTTCCACGTCCTGAAGCTCTGTGCTCAGTTTCACGTTCATTCTAACGGTGTCTGGACTGCTACAGAATGTGGAATCAAGCTGAATTTAGCTGTCTGGTTTTGATATCCAATTCTATGTCATTTTATCTTATAAACCTGGGAGGATTTTTACTCTGTATAATACGAGGAGACATTTACCTGATTTGCCTTGAGTTTGGATTTCCTAGAAGAAAAAAATTATTATTCCAAATTTCCTTAGTGACACATTTCACTCTGAGAATTGCAACCTGACAAATCATATTGCCTACTCAGGAGTGGTAAAACCAGTTATTGGTGTGCTGGTGGAAAGGAAATTAGAAGTTTCATGATGGAAGAATGCTGATCTTAAAAGAAGAAAAGCTGGTTTGAGTCTGCGAATGTAAGACTGCAAGAATATGGGTCTGTTTGGGGTGACCGTGTGTCTTTGGATAGCCAGAACAGAATCCCAGTTAGGCCAGGCCTGATTCTTCTCTTCCAGCTGTACTGGAGAGGAGCAAGAGAGCTTCCATGAGAACTGAAAGTCATTACTTCCTTTTTGAAAGATTGGGTTGAGAACATTTAGTTTTCTTTGTTGTGGAGAAAGATACTGATATTATTGGGGGTTTGGCATTGTTAAGGAACCACTGAAGGAGGCTGGAGAGTGAGACCTTGTCACATGGTGGAGGTATCTAAAATATACAGCAGACTTCACAAATCACAAAGTCCCCCTGCTTAGTCTTTCCAGGCGCCAGGAGATGGGATTGCTGTAGCTGAAGCACAGAGAAATCATTGCCTAGTCAGAAACTGGAGCTCTTAAAGAAGACTGGTCATCAGCTTGATGACATATCCACAAACCTGGCTACTGATCCTTGCTGTCACACTTCCCTCATTTTCAAGGAAGGTCTTAAAATTTAGGTACCGAAAAGCAGACTCTGATCACAGGTATTCTCTCTGCCCTGGTCTTGGTCTAAAAGAAATCAGTTGTCTTTGGGAGCAATAATGCCTGAGCTGGATTTCCCACTAGCTGTGGTAGAATTAAGCTCCGCTTCCAGCACTGGGGATTTTGGAGCAGCAGGAGGGAAATGAAATTCTCCATGACACAACCACAATGACAGCTGAGTCAGCTCTGGCTCAGCGCTGCACCATTAACAATTGATGAGTAATTTACAGCTGTGAGGGGGTGGTTTGACTGTTGTGGGCCTTTCTCCTGTTTTAACCTCAGGAGCAATTATGGATGATGCTGCCACTCCACGTACTCCCTGCTGGGGAAGGGTTTACTCCCTCCCTCCTTCAGAGTGATGCTCTGAAGTGTAACAGCCCTGTGACATTGAAATGTACACTGTGTCCCTTCAGATGTGCCCGGTGGAAAAAAATGGAAGAGCAAGTGTGTTGGGTTCACCTCTGGAAAGTGTAATTTGGACACGTCAGGCTTGGCCTGTTCTCTCCTTAGATATGTTACCCAGCAGAGAGATTGCTGGTGGTACTGGTGAGAGCGGTTTAAGGGGTGTGGGGTAACTGGTACCCATCGCTGTGGCAGTGGCAGGGTGATTCCCACCACTTGTTTTTAAAGCTGTGGGATTGAGAAGCCAAGGCTCCTCCTTTTGATGATGCTCATAGCTTATTCCCAGCTTAGAGGTGGCTCTTGCAGACCAGGCTTAAACCAACTTGGCAGCAGCTGAGCTGGGAATGTATCTTGCTCCCAATGATCTTTGCTCCCGATGACTGTAGCCTGCATCTTTTGTAGTACCACAACCAGTAACAGCTGCTTGTAGGATATTCACAACATTCTTGTGAACTGAGAAGATGCTGGGGCCCTCCCTCTGCTCCCTGCATTTGGGCCATTCCTCCTCCAGGAATCATTCGTGCTCATGGGTTGCTGCTGTGTAGCTGTGAAGATCTTTTGCCTTGCAGAACGATGGTGTGTGAGGAGATCTTGATGTGTTCAGCTCCGATTCCTGTTTTCCTTTCCTGAATTTCAGAACAACTCTCAAGTTCCTGAGCGTTCACATTTCAAAATCACCATTTCTCAGGTGTGACAGTTCAGCATTCTCTTAAATTTCAGCCTTTGATGGTTTTCTCATTGCTCATGCAGATTTCTTTGACACACCATTGAGCCAGGAATCTGGAAATAATGTTAGGAAACTAAAAAAGGTACCGGAACGTGTGCACCGCGCTGGTGAGTGTGCACACTGCCAGAACACCTTCAAGGAACACCCTTCATTTCTACAGGTTCTTTGCCACTGTATTGCTTCAGCTCTGCAGTGAGGTGGTGTCTGGAGTAGGTCGTTTGCTCTAAGCCCAGCACATCACAGTACTGGATTGTGGGTTTTGTATGGGATGCTGCTGCCCTGTGCAGAGCGACACAGGGGATCGAACGCTGAGGGAAACATATTTGCTTTTCCTTTTTCCTTATGCTGCAAATGAGTTCCCCAAAGGCACTGGGGAATGTTTAAGTTAAAAAGACAAACAATGAACTGCTTACTGATGAGAGCTGATTATGGTGAGTTTGGCTTCCTCTTTTTATGCATCAGGGCCCAGAATTTCCCTGCTGACATCCATTTCAGCTGCTTGGCTAAAATGGTTTTGTTTCATCTTCGTAATGTATGCAAGAAAAAATAGTTCTCACTTGCTTTTAGCCTTTCATTTGTGGTTTTTGCCTTCCCCAGAGATTGAGACAGTGAAGCTGGCCCGCTTGGTTTACAGCAAACTGCATGAGATCTGCAGCAACTGGGTGAAAGACTTTCCGCTCCAGCCGAAGCCCCACCGCTACTACGAGACATCCATCCATGCCATCAAGAATATGCGCAGGAAGATGGAAGACAAGCATGTCTGCATCCCTGACTTCAACATGCTCTTCAACCTTGAGGTAAAAAGACATCATACAGAAGGCAAATGTGTATGTTGAACACACCACCCTGCTGTGGTGTGTTGTGAAACGTCAAGGTAGGAGCCTGGATTTGGCTGAAACTGCCCAGGTAGAAGAGGATTGCCCTTCTCTTCCTCTTCCTTGCATTTATTCATTCTGGAAAATGAGGAGAAAGATTGCCAGGACAAGCTACAGAGAATAATATACTGGGAAACAAAGCACTTCAGCTTGTAGTTCATCGCCGATGCTGGTTGCTGCAGGGGTGGGTCTATACAGCTTTTCGACGCTTCCTCTTGGGAGGAAGAAGCCAAAAGCAAGAGTAAGGAAAGAAAGTTTAAAAAAAACCAAACCCAAACAAAACTCCAAACCACAAAACTTAAAGGAGAAAGGGGCACAGTTCACACAAGGATCCAGCAACATGAATGGTTTGGTGAACCGTGGCCAGGCTTCCCTCTGTTAATTTCCCACCGTGGCCATGGGGCAAACACTCATTTTGCTCTTCCTTGAGAGCTAAAACTGGACACTGAGGAACAGCAAATAGAATAAAGTGGTGAGAGTTTTATCTTTAGGATCAGATTGCTGCATAATTGCTTTTATATTGCACACTGTCGCTTTAATAAGCATCTTCTGCCCCATCCATGTCCTTGCCTTGAACTGATATTAATGCAGAAGCAGATGTTTCCTTTGCCTGTCAGTTCTCAGCTTTCTGATTCCAATTTGTGTTGGAGCCCATTACTTAAAAATTAGGTGTGAATACTCTGTTCATTGAGCTGGCTGTCAGGGCTGAGGGGGCGCTGACAGCGGGTCAGTGTGTTCTGTGTATGAACAGGCGCTGGCGCTGATGTCTCTCGGTGCCACATTGTGTCTCAGAACAGGTAAGGGGGAGCTGAGAAAAACGACTTGGAGATGAGTGATTTTGCTGGATGTGATTTGTGAATGTGATCACAGTTATCTGATGAAACAGAACATACTTTTTTAAAAAAAAAACACACCCAAGCATCTAAAGTGATAGGGATTAGATAAAAAACCCCAAGGAAAGCAGTGGCGGGCTGGCTTCACATTGTAACTGTACTGGCGTTTTCTCCCTGGTGGATTCCTGTCTTGATGTAGCCTTCATGCAAACTGTATTGGATGTCCTTCTCTCTCTGTGGTCTTTGCAGTCACAAAAGCTCCTGCACGGTGTGATGAGAATGGCACTTCCCATTTGAGCTGAGTGACTGAATTGTAACAAATGGGACATAAGGAGCACTGAGAGTGCTTCACAGGTGATTCTTGCAGGACATCCCTTGCAGTTTGCAGGCAGAATTCAGCAGCAATAAGGTGGAAATTTCCCACTGGTGCAGGTGAAGATGGTCTGAGTAGTTTGTTTTTCCAGTCTGGACTCTGCCTCTTAAGTGCAGCATAAAGAGGACACCACAGTTCTCAGGTTCAAAAGCTTTGAGACAATCCCATTAACTCTCTGCATTGCTTTCTCCTGAGTTGTTTTCTCTGTGTGTTTCCACTGACAGGACCAAGAGGAGCAAGCTTATTTTGCAGTGTTTGACGGTCACGGGGGAGTGGATGCTGCCATCTATGCCTCCATCCATCTCCACGTGAACATGGTCCATCAGGAGATGTTTCAGCACGACCCAGCAGAGGCGCTGTGCCGAGCTTTCCGGGTGACCGACGAGCGCTTTGTCCAGAAGGCAGCCAGAGAGGTAATTGTGTTACCTAGACTTGACTCTGGATTAATTCATCTGCCAATTCCCTCTGTGTTGGGGTGCCCCAAGCACTGTGCTAAGCACAGGCCATAGCTCAACACAGAGCTCTGCCAGCACAGTCCATAGAGGCCATGCCTGCTGCTGGGCTGCTCCACACTCTGTACAGATGTCAGCCTCCATGGCACACAGCATCCAGTTCATCTAGAAGGATGCTGCTGCTATTCTTATGATCGTGTGCTAACTAGGTTTAGTCCTTGGGGTCGTTTTTTTTCCCTTCATCTTTTCAACAGAGGTTCTTCCTCGCTCCAGAAAGCAAGAATAGATGGATAACTGACTCCTCTCTCTCCTGAACTTAACCAAGGGCTGAATTTAGTGCAGGGAACTCCGGATGCTTACAGTAAACCTCCTGCCAGGTTCCCTAGCATGCACACACGTCTATCGATGGACACAGAAGTCTGCTGAAGTGTTAGCACAACAGATCACAGGCAGAGCCGAGCTGCTGCAAGGGGACCTTGGGGTGAGGAAAGTCACGGGGCTAAGTTGATCACTCATGTTCAGCCAGGCTGGGGCTGTAAGGAGAGCACTGCCTGTGAACAGACTGTATCGGAGTATCAATGTGTTCTGTCCTCTTGTTAAGCAGGGAGACACTTCACAGTGGTTTCTATTTTGTTTATTTAAAACTGGGGATGGTTTTTTTTCACCCTATGCAGAGTCTGCGTTGTGGAACCACGGGCGTGGTGACTTTCATCCGAGGAAATATGCTGCATGTGGCTTGGCTTGGGGACTCCCAGGTGATGCTCGTGAGGAGAGGTCAAGCTGTGGAACTGATGAAACCCCACAAACCAGATCGAGAGGTGAGAAGGGCCTGTTCTCAGTACACCCAGGCAGGGTTTGCTGCTGAAGCTGACAGGTATCAGGGATGCTCGGACATTGAGCGTTGCCTTCCCTGTGTCCCTGGGAGCAGCAGTGCATGTTCCAGTTACCCTGCTCTGGAAGTCAGAATGAATTTGTGTGCAAATCCTTTGTTCTCCTCTGGTGGTGAAAACAACCAAGCATCTTTTAGAGCGTTCAGAGCGCGATGGCAGCACTGAGCGCTCTGCCCAAATGACTCCTGTGTTGTCTTGCTGTTTAGGATGAGAAGAAGCGCATTGAGGCACTGGGTGGCTGTGTGGTTTGGTTTGGAGCTTGGAGGGTGAACGGGAGCCTGTCAGTCTCCAGGGCTATTGGTAAGAATGGGCTGCAATTCTCTTCTCAGGCTTTATCATTTTTAATGAGCACTTTAATTTTCCAGTTATCAAAGTCTGGAATACAGCTGAAGATAAGAATTGTGAGCGATGGCCTCTGTTGGGTTGGGGGTTTTTTCCTTTCGAGTTTGAGGGAATAATTTCCAAATAATTTCTTTACCTTGGGGTGAGAGTCACTGGCTCCCTGCTGCAGGGGGCTTCCAGGTGTCGTGACTGCAAGCTCATGGTGTGGTGTGTCTGTGTGTTTTTCCACAGGGGATGCTGAGCACAAGCCATATATCTGTGGGGACGCAGACTCTGCCTCCACTGTACTAGATGGCTCTGAAGACTACCTCATTTTAGCCTGCGATGGCTTCTATGACACAGTCAATCCCGATGAGGCAGTCAAGGTGGTGGCTGACCATCTAAAGGAGAATAACGGCGACAGCAGCATGGTAGCACATAAATTAGTGGCGTCCGCTCGGGACGCCGGTTCCAGTGACAACATTACTGTCATCGTAGTGTTTCTCAGGGACATGAACGCAGCCGTCAGCGTCAGCAAGGAGTCAGACTGGACAGAGAACTCTTTCCAAGGAGGGCAGGAAGACAGCGGGGAAGATAAGGAAAACCACGGAGACTGCAAACGACCGTGGCCCCAGCACCAGTGCTCAGCACCTGCAGAACTAGGGCACGATGGACGAGTGGATTCCTTCACCGACAGAACTAGCTTAAGCATAGGGTCCAGCATTAACCTGTTTGATGATCAAGGCTATTTAGACCTGACAAAACCAGAAACTAGTACACCTCAGAGTGCCAAAGGTCTGCCACCGAGTCAAGTCTTTAGTCCTGGCGTACCAAAGAGCGCGGCTTTGATCGGCGGCTTAACAGTGAAGAGTGAATCGCTAGAGCGCGCCGCAGCATTGCTCTGTGGCCAGAGCGATCCCAGGGAGTACATTCCCCGTAGTTTGGGTGCCGCAGGGCAGAGCGGCTACAGGGTGAAGGGTTTATCCCCCGTCGTCTTAGGGCTGGAAGATGAACTGTTCAGATCCTTGGGAAGACGAGCTGCGTTCTTCCACCTTCGGCTCTGTAACGGGAAGAGGCGACGTGGAGCCAGGCTCAAACCAAAGTTTCACACACCGCTGTTGGCTCACGATCCCCCCCATATAGAAGGATCCAGTCTGTCCTTACCTGTGCGGGGCTGCGGTAGCAGGAGGTTGTCGGTAAGACACTCCCCGTGGTGGAGGCTGGCGAGTTGTAGCGCTTACAGCAAGAGCATGGTTTGGATGCGAAGACAAAGTAATTGTATACCAGATTCAACCCTTCATCAATGCTGTAAAATGTAACCATCTCCCTCGTGTTCCCCCCCGTTAGACTCCCAGAATAGACATTCCCAAAATAAACCCGGCGTCGTCAGAAAGCAGGGCGGGGGAAAGAAAAAAAAGATAAAGAAAAAGCAAAAGGTGGGCATTTCAGAACTGTTCCCCAGGCCCCCACAAAGCTCAACCCCTGTGTAAATAGATCTTAGGAATTAACAAATGTAGTTGTTTCGATCTCAACACAGTTTGCTGGTGGTGCCACCCTGAGCAACACCACAGACACCCGACCACCCGCACACCGAGCACCTAGTCCCATTCACCAGTGAAAGCCAAACAGACGCAGTTAGGGAACAGCCTGTGCCACAGACAGCTGAACCTGCCCGAGACACGTCTGTGGAGCAATACGGAGCGAAAGGTTCCAGTTTAGTACTGCCAAACTCCTTTAGGGCGGGGGGGAAGTTTCCACAAGGGTCGAGGTGTGGGTGTGGGGGGGGGGTGGGGGTGGTGTTGTTGGTTTTGGGGGTGTTTTTTTCTGTTCTGCTTTCTGTTTATTTCAGGCAAGCATTAAGGTGAATTAGAAAACTACATCCACTTTTGCAGGTAAAAGACTAAAAGCCATACAGGGTTTTACCAGGTAACTTAGGAATGGGCAAACTAAGCTCCTGCTCCTCTGTTCTCAGCCTCCAACTGAGGTACAGACTCATCACTTACCTATTTTGTTTTTTTCATGTATCATAAAACACGAAGAAAACTGTTTTTTGTAGTTTTTAAACAATGATTTCCTATGGCTAGAGGTGCAGTGTAGGGAATCCTGTATCTTTCTGGTGCTTTTAGTGGCATTTTTCTCATTCGTCAGCTTAGGAAACTGTTCTCAATTAGTTTTAATCAAACATGATTGTGCTTAATGCTTTGAGCCAACCTCTTCCCACCGTAACTTCATCTCAGGTCTTAAAAGATACCAGTCTGTGGAGATGTTCAGAACAAATAACCACTGTCACTCACCCAGCCGACCCAGAGAACCGCTTGCTAGGGATAATGAGCAACTTGATGAGCATTTTGGTTCCAGTAATGATTTCTAGATGGCAAAGGTGTAATTTAACGGGATGCTGCATCTGTGAGGAGCAGCAGTGCTGTGGCGTGGCGTGTTTGGCATGTGTGGGAATGGAGGCTGGGCTGCTGGAGCAATCCAGGGCGGACGGATGCAGAGGAGTGAGGGCTGCGCTTGGGGCTGAGTGGAGAGGTGAAACTGGCTGAGGAAGCAGAGCTCTGCTTTCGTTAAACCTGGGTTGGGAAAGGAACGCGGGGGGAGCGTCAGCTGCCCTTGCTTTGAGAGCAGAGCCTTGTGTATCAAACCAGGACACAAACAGTACCCACCGGCTCTTCCCGAGGTGACGTTAAACCCGTAGGGAAGCAGTTAATTGGGACGTAAGTAAGCAGAGGATTCCCATCAGCTCCACTAACTCCACATCCAGTCTTTGTTAGAGTAAGACATTGGGAAGAATATGAATAAAGTGAGTCTTCACAGGCGTTTATCATACAACTCATACCATCTTAGCAGTAACAGTTTACTAACAGTATTAGTGTTTAGCTAGAATTTGCAAAGTATTTTAATATTAAGTAGCCAGGAGATTAGTCAACACAAGGAGATGGCAAGGTTTGAATTCTGCCAGTTTCCGCTGCTTCTCTCTTTGATGCACTATTTGAAAAGCAATCTGATGAACAGCAAAAGGCTTTGCAGTAACCAGGGGTTGAAGTGTGGCTTGCGATTCCTTTGATCTTTTCCAGGCTTTTTTTATTTTAACCTTATGGGATCACTGGCTCTTATCTGTCATCTGGTTACGCCTTAGCTGTTGTCACCGTTCTCTTTAGCTGCAGCATATGTTCCGAGTCAGATTTACTGAGGAAATTTGAGAAACAACAAAACAGTAAAATATGCAACTCCAGGGCATCCCTGCGGTGCCTTTGGCTTAAATTATTCACAGTAATAATGACGCAGTGAAAGTCCATCTTCCAGCTGACTGTCGCGCTTCGGAGAGAAAGGAGGTGCAAGTGCAATTCTTTGTGTGAGTACACGAGAATGAAACCCCATTTCGGATGATTCAAACTTCTTCCCAGTCTGCAGGAGCAGTTGGAGAGCACTGGACTGCATGCATGGTGTTTTGGGAAGGATCTAGCTTTTTCTGCCAGTTGTACCATTTAATCTTGCTAGGAGAAAAAGAAATACCAACCTACCATCGTAGTTCCAGTGTGGTCAGGTAAAACCATTGTATAGATAGCAAGTGTTCATTTCACTAACCACGTATTTATAGAGTAGATAGGAACCATTTGTAAGGTAAGTCCTTTAGAGTTCTATAATATTCCGAGTAGTGGTTATTGGTCTGATATATGCTGCTCTTGATCCTACACACTAGACAAAAGCGCAGTGCTTTGTGAAATGCAGTGTTTTCTCTTCATGCCACTGGTGATAGGAAGTAGTTCTCTTCAGTTCCAGATCCTGTGCCCTTACTTGCTGCTTGCTAACGTAAGCAATAATCCCTCTCTAACGGTATCTAAGTGTTCTGTATCTCGTACTTTTGAGTGTCTTATCTGGTGACGATGTAAAAAACTATTAGGCTAATATAAAAATATCTCATTGTATTTATTAACTGTTGATACTGAGATTCAGTCTGTGACCTGTGTTTTGTATTTTTACCGTGTATCTTAGTGGTGGTGAAATTTGTATGACGAATCTTTCCAATAAAGAGCTGAAGTATCCCTTTTCCGCGTTAACACAACCCGCATCAGTTTCAGTTCCCGTGTTAGCCCTGTGTGCACAACTAGGAGGTAGGTAGTGAAACCATTATTACTTAAGTATTTTGTTTTTAAGGACGCGGGCTCCGGGCGCTGCGCCTGAAGCCGCTCAAACCTTTGCTCGTAAGCTCTTCACTGTGAGTACCAGCGGGAGGGATCCCCTTGATCCCCGCTCTGGTAGTTTCCTGTGTACACTTTTTAAATGTGCAACTCTTGAGGAATGGCTGCGTTGCAGAGAGCAGTATAGCACCAGACCAGGGAGCTGTCAACCCATTTCGATTTGCACTAAAGGTGGGTGGAAACGCATGTATATAACTTTTCTTTACCTAGAAGTGCCATCAATTGTCCTCGCGGGTTTGAAACCATTCAGTATTTATTTCGATCGTGTTGTTACACTGAAGGACAATGTCAAAGCAGACTGTAACTTACGCCACATTTATAGTGGTTCATCCTCATAGAAACTCCGCTCTGTTTTCGGAACACTGTGTGTCAGCGGGAACCGCGTTGTCCTATGGGCAGATAAGATGAGGCATAACAAGTTCTATGTGTAGAGACGTGGCTGCTGTAGTTCAGGTCCACTAAATCCTCCTGACCCTGGCAATGTTCTGCGGGAAAAAAAAATAAAATAAATGAGAAAGATTGGTCTAAATTAGGGGCTGGTTGAGCACAATTTATTCACTCAGCACTAGTCACACAACAAAGCCATCCAAGGGGATACTGCAGCTTTGTTCATGCCTGTAATTTAGGGCAATCTTTCTTTAATCCATGTCCTCTTTGCAACAAGAACAAAACTTTCTACCCTTGTATCGTGTGCAATAAGTAACAAGGAAGCATTAACACAACCTCTGACTTCAATGTTCACATCCTCTCCAGGCGATTGCGCTCTACTTGCCAGCATTAAAGCTGAACGATGACTCCATGTCCCCGGTTAGGGTCTAGCACAACTGTTGTATGTTGCAATTGCACTTTGTTAGGGTTTTTTTTTCTCTCTGCTTCACTCTAGAAGACACCTTGGAACAAGAACAGGGGAAGCTGGCTGAGATCACCCCCTGTTACTTCTCCTGCAGCCAGGCACGGGGGCGGTTGCTACACGGGGTGCTCCTGTTGCCCCCCTGTTATTACCTTGTTCCTTGATCTAACATGTTCCTTATGCCATGAATAAACTCAAGTTAACCATTTACCAGTCTTGGGACTCTCATCTGCAATCTTGTTCTACAGTTCACGTACGAGTTCAGCTATAACCATGTATTAGTCATCCATCTTTTATTTATGAAAGCTGTTTATACAGAAAAACTGTTTAAGTTTTACCAATATCTTAATAAAACAGTAATTTAAACCACACTTCAGGTAGTCTGTTTATTTGGGACCAGACAGCAACAGCCCCCACCCACTGGTTAAGTGTCTTCATCACAGTGAAAGCAGATTTTTCCTGTGTGTAATGGGGAGCAGAAGCGGATGGGGTTCAGTGCTGCCCAAGTACTTACCCAGGGCCCTCCCATTTTACAGCCAGAGAGGGAAGGGGCTGTGACAGCATAGTGAGAGTTAACAAGAGAGATATATTGCCCAAGCCTCTCCCCCTACCCCCTGTTTAAAAACCAGCCCTAGGAAGGGACCAGCTCCAGTCTCAGCCCTGCAAAGGTTGGACACCAGAACTTACTTCCTTCAGCTTGGGTCTCATACAGAGAGTACTGTATCTGTGCCTGGTGAAGAGGCAAGAGTGCTGTTATTACTGCTAATTGAGCTGTGTCTAATCATCTCCATGCAGCCCTGTACAACGGTAAACACTCACCCCGCTCATCACAGGCCCCCCTCAGTGCTCAGCACCTGGCAGAAGCTGTGAAGGGGGTGGTGCTGCCCCTCCTTCCTCAGCTGAGGAGCACAAAACCACCTTCAGGTAAGAACTGCAGCTCTTCCCGCCCTCCCCCTCCTTTCTCTGGGAACACACCCACAGCCCCAGCGCTGGGCCTGGCACCTGCCACCACAGCACTACACTCTGCAAAGCCCCCTCAGCTTCAAGCACAGTCCCCATAGTAACTCAGGAGAAGGGATGTGGCACAGCAGGACAGTTCTCCAAGCTGTCAGGCTGCTCAGGACTGCAGTGCAACATCCTATCTACACTGAGTGTCTCCTCCTTCACTTACATACACACAGACATTTAAAACGTGACATCAGATCTCAACAACATCAATTTTATTAACAAAGTGCAAACAGTTTTAAACTAAGAGTTGTACAGCACTTACACCGTGAAACATTCATACAGAAATGAAGGTCAGTACAGCCAGCTGAGACAGGACAACTACCATTACAGTTACTCATGCTTTGTCACTAACCAGGTATTCAGTTTTCATCGTAGCTTCACAAGTACTTTAGCAGCTCAAAATACAACATACAGTGGCAAAGAGTTAGGCCATTGGTCCACACCCCAGACCGAGGGGAACAACTTCGGCACCAGCTACATCACCCCAACTCTTAGCCCACGGCAGCAGTGGGATTCAGCAGGCTCACACAGTTCAGAGCGTTCAACGTTGCATCAGCACAGCCACGTTACTCCAATGCCGTGACGGGACACAGCTGAGTCAGGGCTCCAGCACCTTTGGGACAGTTTCAGATGTCCAAAGCTGGCAGAGCCAGCAGGAATGCAACTCTCAGCGTAAGGCCTTCAAAGGTCATTTTGCCCCAGCTGCAAGTTTAAGATGACTGTAGAAGAACCAAACAAGGGATATGTGACAGACCGGAGTGTGCACACAGCCACAAACAACTTGGAGTAAGCGCCAGTAAATAAATGCACCTCCCTCTTCCCAGGGAGGCAAGGCAGCAGGTCTTCGGGTCCCGAGCTGTTCTCTACCTGCTCCAAAGAAAGCCTGCACTGAAAACCCTCATGTCGCAACAGCTTTAAGGCTTCAAGCAAACACAGCCCTGAGAGGGACAATTTCAGGCAGGCACTTCAATCCGAGCAGTTTCTTCCTGCTGATGACACAGGCATCCAAAACCCTCAGCCAGCCTGGCCCCAGCAATGCGTGAAGGCAGCCGCGGGGCCCTGGGGAGGTGCAGGAGAAGCAGACCCAGAGTGGTGACATCTGCTGTTGTTTCTCTGTGTACAAACCTCGCTGGTGTACTCATGGCAAGATGGATGTTGCCTCCATGGCTGCAGCTGGAGGAGTGGTACAGGAAAGGCGCATCCCCAGTTACAGCCCTCCCGCACTTGCTAGTGGTTACACTTACCTGGTGCTGTCTTCTCCAGTGACAAAGCTGAGGTCATCAGAACCGACTTGATCGCCCTCTGGGAACATCGAGCACTGCTCCGAGACTGAAAATGAAACAGAGACCCAGCAACCTTTACCAGATCAGCAATCCAACCCCGGCGAGTTACCGCTCCATCACCAGCAAGGCCCCACATTGCACTTGTGCAATGTGCCGACACGCAAGGGGTTTTCCAGAGGTAAGACTGTCACAGGGCTTCAAATTTAAGATGCCTTTAAGGCAAGCACAGACATGAGCAAAGTTTTGTTTCTTTTGCTGAGCCGAGAGGTTTTAGGGCCTGCTGCAGGCACACAGTTGGGTCACACAGTTAACACAGTGTGGGACACTTATTCAGGCCAAAAGTCAACTTTGCCTAGCAGCAGCTGTCACCTTACAGCTTCTGATGTGATCAGGAGGTTAAAGCTTTTCAAAGAAATAAAAGGTGAGTTTCTGAAACTACCCTGAAGCACTCAAAGCATGTTCCTGCCAATCAGGATGCAAATCTGTGTCTAAGATAGCAGTTACATCACCAAGATCAGCTGACTCTGTGCTGACCCTGGCGCGCAGGGACTTCCAACGAAGAACCAGAGCTATGGGTTTTCTAACACTTCCTGGGAGACTCACCTAAACTGACTTCTCAAGGCTAGAAAGAGTTCCCCCCCCCTCTGGTTTTGATCTGGTTTTAATTAGGATCCCAAGAGAGGAGTTCCAAATCGTATTGGTGCTTGCCTGAGCTTGAATTGCATCTACAGCACCCTCAGGGATTTGAGCTTCTGCAGTGCTCTGCGTGACAGGAGCTCCCAGCAGGCTTGCAGGAGCATCTGGGGGTGGGGAGGGGACTCACAGTCAATTTTACCTTCGCTTGAGGTCTGGACAGAGAAGGCATGGGTAAAGCCCTCCGAGGCTGAGGTGGCATCCTCCTGCTCTTCATTTTCTGTGTCACATTCGATGTCACTGTCACTGCTCATTCCTGGTAGGAGATGAAGGACATGCTTCTGACATACCCCAGCTGCAAAAAATGAACCCAAAAAACCAAAAACCACAAGGCAAAAGTGACCACAGTAAGATCTATGGGCTGAAGCATTCAGTCTGTTCACACTGAATTACCAGCATCAAGTACCAAGAGCTGGCAGGAGGAGGAGGAGCATGTTCAGCACTACAGGTATTTACCAAAGCACCGAGGAATGTGACAGAACAGCAGGTACCAGCATAGGAATGGCTGCAGTTTGCTGCACAGCTTTGCTCCAGAGAAGCACTTCCCACATGGCACCAGCTGAGCCCAGCTCGGGTGTCCACAGCTCCTTGCACCCCCCGCAAGCGGCTCAGCCTCCCTCTACCAATTAGGATAGCAAATAAGGGTTGCTTTTTTACCAGTTAAGAGGTAGTACAACCCGTTGAGCAGCTGTACCTCCCAGAGCCTGCACGCAGCACCATTCCAGCCAAGCCTCACACATACAAAACACGCTTTATCCTACCAGAGAGGACCAGAGCTGGTGATAATCAAGGTGGCTTCTTTTGTTTTGCCAGACCTTGAGCGTGCATCGACAGCAGTCAAAACTCTCCCTTTTGTCCGGTTTTGTAGGTGACAAAAGGGGTTTGCTCTGTTCTTTTACTTCGTAAGAGCTGATACTCATTGCTAAGAAAAAGCAAGTAGTTAAGTGAGGTGCCAACTCTATTGTAGTTTTTCTTCTGAAAGGGAAAGAAAAAAAAAAAAGTAGTATTTGTTTCCTGGGGTTTTTAACAATGAAGTATTTCAGTCTTTAAAACATTTTCCTATTAGGATCTCTGCTATAATAGGAGAGCTGCGGGAGCGCATCACGATCACGCTGCAGTGACTAAGAGCAGAAATTCACTTTTGTCACTGAGAGACCTTCTGTAAATGCCAACTCCTACACAATATTGCACACTGCAGGGAGAGATGGATGCTGGCACCTTAATATAGGCTTTGCGCTACAATTCAGTCATTGAAATTCAAATTAGTGCAGGGGTGGAAGGCAGGAGAGTTTTAGCAAGATAAGAAAAACTCTTCTACGTGGACTTTCCAAAAAAAAAAAAAAAAGCACCCAATAATATTTTTTTTCCAGCACAGAAAGGATGCAGGAAGGGAGGGGAAAAGTTTCCTCTGAGTCTCTAAGGAAACTGGCTTACGTACCACAATGCCTGACAAATGAAGCGTTGGGGAGATGCTAGTGAGGATGCAGAGGTAGTTACCAGTGTGGTTTGTCCTTGAAGGTGGAGGACTTTAAAGCCAAGGTCACTGGCTACTATTTTCATTAGATAAGAAATTATTATCAAGACCATGCAGCACAACACCACAGCAAAGACCTGGAGACATCAAGAGGCACAAATAGCAAGCAGCAGGCTGGAGAACCAGCTGGCCCCAAGCAACTGTTACCTGCTGGGCCTTCACATTCCTGATGCACTAGCACTGCTCCTTCTCCACAGAGAGCAGTGATGTTCTCTCCTTGGTCAGATCTACGCTACAGCTACCAAGCGCAACAGCAGAGTTCAACAGCAATCAAGCAGGCTTTTGGGTTTGTTGTTTGTTTTTTGGGTTTCCCCTCCTCTCCCCTTTTCTTTGCCCTTCAAGCTATTTCCAGAAAGGGATCACCAAGGGCTGGAGCATTGTCATGCTGCAGTTGCCCCTTAGAACACCCGATTTACCTTCCTCTGGCCCCGCAGAAGCACCTTCAGAAAGCATACCCTGCAGGTCAGTGGTTTCAGAGCTGTTTTCCAGCCCAGACTGCACTCCATCCGTCCGACATCCTTTAGAGTTTGATCTTAGGGAAGAATTTAGGAGAAATACAAAAACCCATGTTAGAAATTCAGCTCCAAGCATGCTCCGCAAGCAAATTTTAGCGTCCCATCTAGCTTTAGTCATTGCTTAAGTCTCTTGTATATCCACTTAAGCTTCCAACTCCGATTTATACTACTTAAATTCTTAGAAAAATAAGCCTGGAAAATTTTATGATGAGTATTTTCCAAAAATGGTAACTCCTGCTAATTAGGAAAACTACCCAGCACAGCCACACATAAGTGAGCAATACATCGCATGTCGCTTCATTAGCCAACAACAGGGAGTTCTTCAGAAATCACTGAAAAGTGAAGTTATGGTGAAAAATACCCTCTTAAATGAGAAAATGGTAAGTGGTAACTATCAGAGGGTTTTTGCAAGGAAAACAGCCTGGGCCTGCCTTTCAATGCAATGTGTCAGATTATTTCCACAGCTGATCGAAAGAACAGAAGAGAGAGTGTGACAAGTTGTAACCTAGTAGTTATAAAACCAAACCCGATATCCAGAGGGAACTGCAGTAACCAAGTAAATTTCAAAGTAATTTCTCTTCCATGCTACAAGCACCTGGTTTTAGCAGATCAGTATTTTTTCCTTTCTAGATCAAGGGCAAGCAAGGGAGGAGATAACAAGAGGAATAAAGAATAAAACCCTTACCCTAGAGCACCAATTTTTCTGGTCTTCTCTACAGCAGCTAAGCCATTTAAGCCAGAAGTTCCCACATCAGAATCTGAACCTTCGCAAGGCCGTTCCTCTGGCTTTGGCAGCGCCTCAGAGGCACCGCTGTTAGCCAGGGGCCGGGGAGGGTGATACCGACTGCTCAGCTTTGAGCTCCCTATGCCACCTGAATCAAGGAGAGAAACTCAAGATTACTTCAAAAGACTGAGCACACCATTGCTTTGTATCACCAGTTTGGTTCCAAGCACGTGTACGCACAAGCAGTCTTTCCCTGCCCTCACTCTTAAAAGCTTACAGTTCCAATATAGGGACAAGCACACCCCCTCGGATATCCATTCTCTGAACACACAGGGCTTTGTTTCAGCTGCCTTTTCTGATGGGGAGACTCAGGTAAGCAGAAATTTTAACTACACAAGATGGGGAAGGGTTAACTTATCTCCTACTCATCTTGTAGTAACACAGATGCCCTCTCCACTGTCGTTTTTCCCAATTACAGAAGTCCTTTGCCTGCAGGACAGCAGCCTTTCTAGACTTGGACAGAGTGAAACCGGGCACAAAGGTTTCAGTCACACTGCACAGTGACTTTCAGTGATTTTGTTTCTCACCCAAGCCTTCTCTGCCTATTTTGCATTATAAGAAAACAATTCCAATCCCCCATTCCTTCTCCGGACACTTGAGACGGGCAAAATACCAATTCTTGTGTTAGAACAGGTCTGTCATTCCATTACCACTTAGGAAGGGCATCATAAAACTCAGGAGCAACAACATGATACAACTCTTTCATCACATGCCTCCAGAGTTTTCCTGAATTACCTTTAAGTCAAGTCACAATTGAAGCCTGGGTCAGTACCTTTTGATCTATGAGATTCCCTAGAAAGTCTGCTCCTAGAACATCTTTGGAGAGAGCAGAAGTAACATGTAACACACACATTCCTGTTCTGATCAGCCAGCTGCGTGGCACGGTTTCACAGCAGCTCAGCTATCAAAGGTACAGTGACGTTAACCAGCTTTGAGAAAGGATCCAGTCAAGTTTCAGGGAAACCTAAGTTGCCAAGTGAAAGACTTCTGCACAACAGACACTAGGATACGTCTCATCACAGGAGCAAAGAGGGCCTGGCTTACCTTCCGAAGTCTGAGCATCCCCCTTTAATCGAAGGCTGCTATCCCCGCAGTCCGCAGCTCTTCGCAAGGACAGGCTGCCCGCTGCTCCGGGGCGAATCGGCTTGGGGGAATTGCTTTTCTTACTTCCAGCTGCAAAAGTGTTTAAAAGATGTGACAAGTGTTCAGTCAAACTGCTGCAGTCCCTTCTCTTCATGCTTGTTTTAAGTGAAGTTAAGCTCCTTATTAGGCTCACTGCACACTAACTCCCAATCCTGTACCAAATGTTCCACACCTCTCCTCTCAAGAGGTGTGAGCTAGAGGGAAGCTTAGCTAACTCTGGACATGGCCAAAGCTTGTTCACAAGACATTTCACTTGCCTTGCACTAAGACAGCCTTCAGAATGCCATAATCCAGATTCCTTCAGCCATCAAGAAAGTGTAACTGATAAGGACAGCCAAATCCATCCCATCGGCTCTTAAATTGAAAGTCGAAAGTGAGACTGAAAGGCATGTTAAGGGACTCTCACTGTTTGCCACTTCCCAAATTAACCATTCTCTGAGCACACGTCAGCATGGGTCCTGCTACAGAAACTCCTCGAGTTAGAGGAATGGAGGAGGGGTAACTGGAACAGCAAAACACCAAGCTCTGCTCTCACTGCACCCCAAAAAGGAGTGGGATTCACGGATCTACGCTTCAGTGCAGATCAGATTGCTCCTGTTTCACAGAGCCTGTTCAACAATGTTGAAATGCAACAGAGACCTTTGCTGGAGCTGCAAAGTCCTGTTTTGCAGGTCAGCATTGAAAGGGATGGAGATGAACAGAACTGTTCTACCAGTTCTTTAATCTACTCGTGTTTATCATGTATTTCTTACTCATCTTGGCTCCACAATGCTGGCAGTAACTTGAATCAAGACAGAGGGCTAGAAAATCATCTCTCCCAGGAAACATGGAAATGAGAGAGGATTAACAATCAGTGCTTTTATTCAAGCAAAGCAGCACTTGCAAGTCTTCATGCTGGCACCCCAAAGATCCCACACCGCCTTACTGGTGCTGCAAGAGGACTCTGCGACAGCACCTGAACCAACTGCCACACAGACACCACTTTGGGAGAAGTCCCCTTTCAAAAGGCAAAGTCTCTCCAGAGAGAACCTTGGTGTACTTGAATTTCAGCAAGATTTCAAGTTAGTATGAAGTATGGCAAGCCTGGAATTTTCAAGTCTGATCACTGGCATCGTGGAATATCCTCAAGTTCACAGATGGGCCAGACGCAGAGCGGCACTCAACAAGAAGTAACCTTCAGCTAGGATGAGCTCTGTGCTGGGTTAAGCTTCAGAACACTCTCACTGCCTTAGGTGTGCTACTGGTTGCAGAGTGAAAGCTTTGGTGTGCTGAGAAGGGTTGACATTGGTTTCAGTAATACTTCCCTACTCAAAGGCAGCGCAGGCTTTACACTTCTGGACTGTCACAGCTGAACTCGAGTATGAGTAACTATAAGAGCCGTGTTTGCAGGTGCCTGGATATATAAACCAACTATACAACCAAGAGAGTTGTCAGGGCCTGGAACAGGCTGCCCAGGGATGTGGTTGAGTCACCTTCCCTGGATGTGTTTAAAAAAAAGGGTAGATGAGGTACTTAGGGATATGGTCTAGCTTAGGATGGGATTGGTTGGACTTGATGATCGTCAAAGGTCTTTTCCAACCCTGTGATTCTGCAATTCTGTAAACTGTATCTGCCAGAGTGACATTTAACCCCCCTCCCCTTTTCTATGCACTTACAATTCCTTATGTAACAACTGGTGACGGAAGACTTTGTCAGCAGTTCCATGCCTATCTCTTGCAGCTTGCTGCAGCTCTCTGTTCCACAAGCAGCTAGAGCCCCTTGCTCGATGGAGAAGAAGCTGGGCTGCCCCTCGCACGAGCCAGCGTTGCTGCTCCGAACTTCTGACAGCTGGTTTTTTACATCAGACATTTTGCTTCGCACTTCAGCCATCTGAGTTTTCAGTCTTTTCAGCATCTTCAAGTCGGGCGGCACGCGCCACATGGCCTGGTGCCTCCGCTGTTCTCGATCTTTTAGAGAATAAGATGATGCTTTACCAAAGGAAAAGAGAAACAACACAGCAGGTAAGGAGAACTGTTCTCAAGTAAGGACAAATATTTGTTTTTAACAGCTGTAGGAGTCCTACCTTTTGCCCTGCTATAAAAACAAGGGACAGACACACGTATTTATCTGCACCTGTATGGAACCATTCCATTTGCAGCACTGCGCAGCGACCAGGATAGCAGGTTTTCATCCCCTGCCTGCCATAGAAGGTGGCCCCAAAACCTGCTCACCAGAAGCAGCAAGGCTCCACTACTGCCTGAATTCTGATGACAACTAAGCCACCACAGTCTCTATTGCCTGACAAGCCTGAGTTCAGAAGCCTGGTTGCTTATAAAGCATCAAACTTTATAAAAACACTTGAACTTGGCAAGTGTTTATCTAAGATCCTCCTACCCCCACTATTTCACGTTAGCATAGAGAGCTCAAAGAAACCTGAAACTAGGGAAGGAATTCCCTTAAGTACCTAACACCGGAAGATCTGGCCTGAGATCTAATACCCAAGTAAGCCCACATGCTGCTCAGCCAGAATTAGATGAACTTTGATGTCTATTTGAAGCATTATAAATTCTCTACGTGTTTCACTGGAAATTCAGCTGTTCAAAACCGTAAAGCCAAGTGGCTCTTGGAAACCTTCACCTTAGGAGGTGAAATCTGGCAAACTCCAAATATAACAGCAGCTTTCCCTTAGTTGACCGACTCGAATAAGCTCTGGGAACAGTCAAACCTTAAGGGAACCTCAGCAAAACAGGTAATTTCAGCTGCAGCCAGTAGCTAAAGATGACCAGGAAGCCATTCAACACAACAGGAGAGCCTCATCTTGCTCAAGTAGTACAGCACAAAGTGCAACACACTCTCTTAATGTCCTTTTGTCTGGGCCTTTTTCCAGACAAAACAGAGCTGAGACTCACCAGTTCATGTGCTGCCTCCCCTTTTTTGTACTTAGGGAAGTGAGTTCTGTTTTTGGAAATATGAATGACTTTCAGCTGAAAATACCATTGCTATTTTTTCCTCCTGACATTTTGATCCATTTTTATTCAAGTGCTTACATGTGCTTTTCCAGCCTTACTACTACACACATTTTTCTAGTTTTAAGTACCTTTTTCATAGAGAATTCCAGGATTTCGTATCACTATACACTGTGCTCACAGTACTCTCAGGTGCTACGTGTATACACTGTGTGAAGCAAGAGGTGCAATGCTTTCTCAGCAGAGAGCTCTTTCAGTGCTGAAGACCAAACAGCATAACCCCTCCTAGAAAAGGGCCTTATCATTCAGCTCCCACAGTTGTAGATAAAGAAACTGCACAACATTGTAACACAAAACAGCCAGCCAGTTCAGTCACATCCCCCAAGGAAAGATGAGACACCCTCCTTCACAGACACTTCTGGTTGTAGCTGAGTCGCCTGGCATTCTCAAGCGGAGGTCAACCACCAGACAAAGACTGTGTCCGAGCAGGCAGTGAGAGGCAGCATACTGATGAGCCCAGACGAGAGATGCACGTTTAGCTATCAATGAAAAGGGCTGCCAACCACCCTCTTTCCCTCTTCCCCTCCACGGATTTGCTTCTAACACCAGGACTGCATTCTCGGAGACGTTTCCAGGTTGGAAACAAGTCACTTGATATGTGATATAGTTACCTCTGTTATGCAGAAGAGAGGCAGGTGGACGTGGCTGAAGGCCCCAAAGGTTTTCCATACCATTTCTGTCTTTCAGATCCAACAAATGGATTAAAATTAAGGGATCTATATCTAGTAAACTGCTACCGGCTGTGGAGCCTAGGGCACTTCCTCCCCGCCTTGAAGGTCTTCCACTTGCACTGGTGTAGCCATGGCTAGTACCTAAGGAAGGGTTACAGGGAAAGAGTGTGCATATACGTGACACAGGAGATGCGTGATTCCCTGCAAAAACAACACAGTTCTACAAGCAGAGGTGGAATGAAAGCGTTCCAAGGAAGCAAACCAGACATCAGTGTTATTTCATTGATTCTGAAAGCAATCAGATATGCTTCTAACTGAAAGTTTAACACAAAAACACACTGGAGGGCGGTGGGGGAAGGTTTTAACTTCATATCTTTTAAATAAATGGGAAACAAATCAATACAGAGAGTATTTATTCCACAGAAATGCACAGAAACTTATAGGTTCCCACCACTAAGGCACTCAAAAGATGAAGAGTTTTCAGAGAAAATAGTTTCATCTGTGAGACTAAAAGCATACAGTTGAGTAGAACTTCCTTCCAAAACAGGTAGGTGATGCTACTAAGGTTCAACCTGGAAAACAGCGCAAGCAGGTAAACGCAAGAAGCTCAAGCGAAGAGACTGAGTCAGCTTTTACAAATGCTGTTCCAAATTCCTTTCTAAAGGCTCCTGCTGTTTCTACAGCCACTGTGCTCCTACTCTTCAGGCTCTGCTTTCAGAAGGAAACAGACATGTCCCCCAACTTCCTAAGCTCATAACGAATTTTCAAGTTTTGAAACTGCAGCTAAAAGCAGGACAAATAAGGAATTCTGTCTTTCAAGCACTGGCAGACTTCCACAGCAGCATAAATACCATTTCTGTTATCCTTCCAATAAATAAACATACTGGTCTTCAATATACCTGTATTTCTCTCATAACTTTACTAACTTATGGCTAGACGGGGCTATAAACATCCCTAGGCAGCAAGAGATCCCATTATTGCATTGAAAATATATTCCTGCTTGACTTGTCCAGATTCTTTACTTCATTCTCTCAACGTACTTGAGGCTTTGCAGTGTATTAAAACCTCAGGGAATGTGTCACTCAGAGGCCACACAGAGACTATGAAACATCTCTTGTTAGTCTACTTGCCTACTTCCAATGGGAATGGAAGGGTTTTCAAAGCAGCAGAAAAGCCTCCCTTCAAACTTAGGTATCATTTTTAAACAAGCACATTCAGAAGATTCCCCACTTTTTTTCTTGAACCCATGAAATGTTTCTGCTCCACTGCAATGATCAGTGCAAACCACATGACGCAGCATTTCCAAAAATAGAAATGCCTGCAGTACGTGCAGCTTGTGCTGCGTCCAAAGAAGAACAGGAAGGAATCCAGCAGCATTTTGCATATATGGGAATTCTAAAGGCTGGTTTTTCATACCTGATGTTCCTGGAGTAGCAGCAGCTGCTGCATCCTCCATGAGATCTCCTTCTTCCAACTCCATATTACTGCTATATTCCACATCATTTTCTCCAGACCTAAGGAGAAGATTTGGATGCAAAAGAGAGAACACAATTACTAGCTTCTGTCAGCTATTGTTAAATGTTACAGCATGTACCTTGAAATCAACATGAAATACTGTAAATTGTATTTCCTGCATTCCTAACTACACAAACTGAACAAATCAAAGTGTGTTAATTGACTGACTTGCTACCCAAGAGTCCAAAAGTGCTATCCATAGCTAGACTGTATAGTCTGATCCTGCATGCTTCTATATTTGTGTGTGTTACCACACATTCTCATGTTTTAATGAATATTCTAGGATTTGACACAGTCTCAGCAAAGAGCCTTCAATTCTCAAGTTTAAGTAACTGTCCTTATTATCACTCTCCTACTACTACACCACTTCCTAATACCGACCCTCTCTCGTGTTACAGAGGGGAAACAGATTTCTTAATAGTGTATTGGGAAAAGAACCTTCACAGACTATCACTTGTCAAAGACAGAACACAACACCACAGCAAATTAAGAGATCAGAAAGAGCCAGCTGACTGAAAACCCCATGTTTGTGTTAACTGGATCAGTTCATGTTGTTTCCAGTATAGAAACACCCCTTGCATACTGGAACCCCACCCACCCCAGTTGCAATGGAGCAAACGAATCAGTTTCCACTGGATTTGGGATTGAGACCCAGTGAGGTTCTGAAAGGCATTTGAAGTTACTTACATAGTTTCTTCATCAATATCATTTTCTTCAGTGTTACTAGTTGCCGTTGAACTAGCTGAAGAGCTGCTACCATCAAGGTGGTTCACCTCATCTTCTCCAGCAAGATCTATATCCAGGTCACCATCAGAGAGGTCATGCTACAGGAAAAACAGAACCAGTCTTTATGAAAAGCAACATTTTAGTTGCACATTGATGCATTCACCAAAGGCTATGAACAGAAACTCCCTGGTATCACACTCCCATACTGGAGTTGGGAGAGTCTCAAAACACAGTAAGAACTTGTAACAAAACAGAGAAGTTGGATTCTTCAGCTGCAACTTGGAGGCTTTGTCATGGGACCTACTAGTTCCGTTCTGGAACATCTCTTTAGAGTAATCTCTTGCACATTATCTCCTATTACAATTCAGAAGCTTGCCTACATTTCTACTGCTATCCTATCATAAAAATCTACACGAACAAAGAGGCAGGAAAAAGACAATTCCTACATTAAAGTCTTCGTGCTGGATTTTCTCTTCCTCCTCTTCCTTGCTATCTCTTGCTAATCCTGGAGCAGCAATGTTCTCAAGTAGTGCTTCAGTGCTTTGGCCAGATTTCTTTGATCTTGTTTCTGGAACATCATCATTCTGGGGACTAAGATGACTATCTGGAGGTGAAATGCCTCGTGATTTCTGAGTCCGGGAAAGTTCAATTGCAAGCCTCTTCAGTGTTAGAGGGATACAGGAGAGTATACACAGGAGACAAAAATGGAGCATCAGCATCATCAAATCACATGTGTTTGTTGACTTGCGTATGTACTATTTTAGTAACACAAGCATCAAGGTACCAGTAACAACCCAAGTAAGCGCAATCGTCAAATGTGCCCGTTTGAGGTTAGAAAGTTCAACTACTGGTCAGCAAAAGGTGATTTTACATGAACATCCCACTTACTTCTTTAAGGTTATTTATTTGTTGGATGTAACTTGTCTGAGCTGCTTCCAACTGAGCAATGTACCAGTGCTGATCTCGGCACTTTTGGAAGAACGTTGGCGAGCGCACTTGGAACCTTTAAAGCAACAATGGAAACATTCTGGGTTGTTTGGTTTTGGTTTTGTGGTTCCCCCCCCCCCAAATTCAAAAGCCCTATATCAGAACACGAGACCACCTGAAATCTAGCAATGAGATAATCTTAAAAGACAACATGCACTTCTATAGTCCCTATGCTGAACGTTCTGAAAGGCAACAGTGAGTATTTTGTAGGACAGTCAGTTACCTTCACAAACCAACACTAACAAAATAAACACACTACAAAGGATTTAACAGGAAGAAGAGCAGGACTATACATAGAAGACGAAGTAGATGGATAAGATAAAGCTTCTGTATTTTGTCCTAACATTAAGAGTTCCATTGACAGTATTAGTTCTCTTACATTACAGACTGCTTACTTCTTTCATTCCCAATGCTCTCCTATGCTCACTATAACTGTTTCTAAAGAGGGGGAGAAAACACCCTTTTCTTTTAATTCAGTGAGCTACAGATCTCTACTACAGGCTAATTAGTGTCAAGAATAGCTACTTCCCAAAGAAACAGCTGCACTTTAAGTTTCTACAACTCCCTTCAGCACATTTTCTTCCTTAAAGCTTATGACAGTGAAATCCATTATGGCAAGACATGTCACAATTATTTCAAATTGAACTACTTAATTATTTCCTATTTGAGCAGTAGGTGTGATACTGTGTGAAATGATAGCACAGAGGAGCCCCAGTCAGTCGTGTTCCTTACCTCAGGATGACAGTGTCATTTTGCCTGTTCAGGTAGCCTTCGTTGGCTAGCAAGTCCAAGCGAAAGAACCTGTTGTAACCCCAGCACTCGCCGACTTCGAAATCGGAGGCGAACTCTCGAATGATGTTTTTGGTGGGATCATTGGTGGACTGGTGAACCATCTCCACACGGTACTCATACCTACACAGGGGAAGATACTTGGGATTCAAACCAAAACATGTCAGAATTGCTGCATGTGTTGAGTTTAACAGAACCACTCTTCCTGGGAGGCTTGCATGCTGGGCTGAAGGGTGGATTCAGTCTTCAAGTTTTAGTGAACAATTATATTAACAGTGTAAGGGGGAAGACAGCAGTAATGGGGAGTAGGGTGCTAAACCAACTCTAGGACTGAATACTAGGAGACAGGTACTTTTAAGGTAACTCTATAAGGGGGGTTTCTGTGGGTGTGGGTGTTGTTTTTTATTGTTATTGGGGGTTTTTTTTAACAGTTTGGGTTTTATCTCAAGAAAGCCACTGAGTAACAACTTTAAAATACTATCTTTGGGCACAATTCAAAGCTCAAAAGACAAGAGAGGCCTCTTTTCTCTTCAAGAGGGGTTTGTACCAGGCCCTAGCAACACAACAGAACCTGAGCTCATTTCCTGCAAACTTCTCCAGATGCTCTGCCAAAAAAAGAATAAAATAACCCCTGCTCTTACAACAGCTTTGCTTACTTGGATGTCTCAGGCAGTCCAGCTGACAGCTCCAAGAACACAGACAGGTAGTAGCCCCGTACTACCCCATTTCCATCCTTGGGACAAACAAAATAGAGGTAAGTTAATTAAAAGTTGACAGCAAAAATCAGTCTACTTTGTACCCTACAGATATGCTTTTTAGTCTTCTGTGACCTAGAACTCTCACTGTAACTTGAATCCACATGGACTCTGCATCTGGAGGGACATATGCAGTCTTGCATTGATATCTCAAAAATAAATCTCAAAACAGAGCTTTAATTACTCTATTAACATTTTTAGATGTTCAATTAAGTGGAAGACTGAATAGACAAACATTTGTCAATGTACCAGAAAAAACATTTAACATATAAAAAATGCAGTACAAAAGCTCATAAAATCTACTTAGTGGTTTATTCCAGTCCAATTCTTCTCAAATTCTCAACATGAAAACAGCTCTGGTTAAGCATTAGTTCTGAATGTATTTATATTTTTACAAACAGTTGCATTTCAAAGCCACTTAATTTTTGAAAGGAGAGCAATTTCTTCAGAAAAAAAACATGCAACATGAAAAAGTTAGGTCAGTTAACTGAGAAACAGTATTAGAATCACCAGAAATGAAGAAATAAAACATGGCAAAACCTCCATCACACTCACCGTAATCAAGGATGAAGAATGGCTCAACTTGGATCTTCTAGGTTGAAGAAACATTTCAACTTATCATTTTAAATAGAAATTTTAATCCCTCCTGACAGCACACCTCATGTAGTCAATCCTGAATTTATGATACCCTCAAAACTTACACAGGACTCCACCTCTGCATTGCAAGAATACAGTTCTGTGCATACGTGGGCTTAACAGATTCATCCAGTTCTCTTAAGATGCCACCTAAGTCATTAACTAGGGGAACTTGTACTCCACCACTAAACAACTTTTCCTCCAAACACAGCTGTTGTAGCAGCCAGAGCTTTCTGGAAGCACTGACCAGAACAGTGGGCTGTAAAAAGATGACACTCTGTGGGTTAACATTCCAACACGGGCAAAAGATACTGCTCCAGAAATCCAAATATTCAGCTCACTGAAAAGGACAGTAGTGCAATGAACACATTTTAATGTAAGCATTTGAGAACTGGATGCACAGTGAAGGATTCCCCTTCAACTTCTCCCCCCAACTTCTCAAGTAGGTACCATCATAAGCAGGTAAGTTATTCTGTACCTCAGTTCTGCAGTAACACCTGCAGAAACCACCCCTGCAAAAATGGTAAAAATATCTATTGAACTCCCTATGGCATAGCTGTAAGACCCATTTTTAATTGCCTTTAAATTATCCAAATTAACTATAGTGAAGATGCTCATGCTGCTCATCTGGAGGCAGAGAGAGAATTCTACAATGGCTGATGATCAACTCTGCAACCTTGTTACACTCTTTTCACAGAGCTTTTTATAGACAACATGAGAAGAGATTAACTGATACTTCCTTACAAACACATGAGTGCTGGCTAAGCATTTGGGATGGGATGAATTGAAAATGTAACTCACTGGATAAACTTTTAATCTCCAGCAAAGTCCTGACACTTGAAGAGGTGGACTGTAAACAGGATCTGCTCGCTGACGCAACGTGCTATTGAGAAAGGAGAAAAAGCATTTGCTATTGGGGCAAAGCAAAACCCTTTGTGAACAATAAGCTGCATATACATTTGCACTCTTATACTCTAGAAACATCCTTCTGGCTGCATAAGCACGCAGCAACACGAGGCCTGTGGAAAGTGTTAAGCATCCATATAAATATATGTGTTCCTTGGAAAATTATTTTTCTTTTTTAGAAAGATTGGGTGAGTAGTTTGGCTTTGTAACAGAAAATCTTATTAGCCAACAGTTTAGCTAGGGTTAATTCTTGTTCACCCAGTAAACAAGTGATTCTTGATTAAATTCTTATAACCTAGTTCACACCTAAGAGTTTTCAATAGAAACTATTCTGTGAAAGACTACTACTCATGGACAGAAGAAACAAAAAGCAGCTTCCAGATATCACAGGAATTTAAGATACATTTTTACCTGAAGTTTTCCAAGACAAATGTAGTTGAGTCATATGATGGAACCAATTCGCTGGGGAAGAGCAGAAAAAAAAAATGTCAAGTTAAAAAACATGACATTAAAAACCCCAACTTTTGGAATCCTCAGAAGCATTTAGGATTATTTATGTCACCAGAGCCATTGAAATTCATCAGAACTGCACTGAGTTATTTCAGTACTTCTGAAAATCCTATTTATAAGCCTTCTCCCCAGTACTTCTCCATGTGATATTGCACAATAAAATAAATACTTTATTTTGTGAAGAGAAAAGCTACCCAAAGTATTTAAGAGGATTTTCCCTTTTACCTGTGATGGTTAATAATCTCTGAATATGATGAATTTTTGATGTAAGACTCCTTGGTAAATCTAGAAAGGATTAAACTATTGTATGGCTGAAAGTACAAAGCTTAAATGGTTTGTGTTTCAGAGCAGGAGATACCTTACTGCCATTGGAAAAATATTCAGATTTAGACCATCTCACAGAGGCACTTTTTATTCTTTTCAGAAAACATGTCAGGAAAATAGGTTTGGGATTGCATTTAAAAGCAAGCCAAACTGATTTTTGCTAGAGAACACAAAATTATTGGAAAAATTATTTTCAGACTTCAACTTCCAATTTTTTTTTGGAGATGCTTTTCAGCCACCTAGCCTAAACTCCTCACAGACTTCCTCAAAACCCACCACTAGCAGCACTCTTTATGAGGAACTGCGCTATGAAGTGATTTTGGCTGTATATTCTGAATTAAGGTGACCTGCAGAGGCATCTCATGAGAGCCTTGCAATTATATACTGAATGACCCAATAATAAGAGAAAAAGGACACATCAGTAAACTAACTGCAAAAGAGAGTGAAAAAATTGTCAGCTGGAACCCACTGTCCCTGCTCCCCAGCGGGGACTCCAGACATAAAAAAAGCTCTGCTGGAACAGAAAAGCCTACTTGCAACATAGGTTACTAAGAGGAGTAAGTTAAGCAGTGTATAATTTTCAGTGTATAAGCCTGGACCCAAATTCAGTCAGAGGTATCAAGTTTAACACAGAAAAGGTCGGAACCATGCTAGCCCACAGATTGCCGTGGCTCGTCTGGCTGAGGAGTACAACTCCCCTTCACTATAGGTGGGTACCAGGCAAGCTCTCCAGAAAACAAACTATCCACCAGCCACCCAGGATCCACTCTTCCAAACCCACCCATTAAAATACATCAGTACTCTCCTGACCTAGCTTTACAAGAGACTGATGCATGTATGAACACACCTACCTCCCAGACTCACTGGAGGATCCTCCTCCATACAGTGGTACAGTAAAGCAGGAAAGAGATATTTTCCTCTAAGTTACTTTAAGCATTTTTAAAGAACCAAAACAGACCTTTATACAATGGCTTTTGAGTTCAAACTGCAACAGAAAGGAAGTGTGGTCTTTACCTTGTGAAGTCTGGGGGGACAGGAGTAGTGACAAATGAAGCCATAGGTTTCCGATGAACCTGCTGGAACATCATGAGGATCTCTGAACTCTTGGATATCAACTCACTCTTACTGCACGATCGTAACTATATAGGGAAAAACAAGAAAGAAAAAAATTTCTTATGTCATTAGTAGAAACTACAGGGTTTGACCACTTTTGCTTTTAAATAAATTGCACATCTACTCAGATGTCAGAAAGATCATCCACAGTGCAACATAAAATGAAACTTGGAAGTTGCTTGGTTCCCCCTCCCCTATTTGTCTGGCTTTCATTTCCCTTGAAACTATCAGCTCTTAAGATGAAGAATTTGACTATGATAGCAAATAGTCCCGAGTCCCAAAACATCTGTTAGGAAACTAAAATAAGTTAAAATACACATTCTAATTCTGTCTCACTCCAAAGTCTGTGCAACCCAGTTAGGAAGTCCTGAATATTTAAGACTATCACATGCTATGATGAAAGTTACAGCAACCACTATGTATTTCACTTATGTTAAATTGAATTATGTCTGATTAGTACCAAGTCAGGTCCATTACCATGTTTAGGCAACAATAAAAAAGTAAATCAATCTGGAAAGGACATCAGACATTGGGATAATTAGCCCAAATCCATCACAAGACAATGATACAAGCTCCTGAGACATCAGGCAGTACTTTTATGTTATAGTTATTTCTTTCTTGCTGTATTGCCAAGGACTCTACTTTTTTTTTTGGTTCATCCAAGTTGGAACAAAACAAAATCTATATTAACTTAAACAGGCCAAAATCCCCACTTCCAGCCACTTGGTTTGACATATCCCACAAAATAAGTGTAATAACAAAGGTCTTTTCAAAATCTTGGGAAAAAAACCAACAGAATCTTATCTTACATATTGTTTGAATAGCTAGTTTAGTATTTTCTAAACTTCTTTACCTCTTATTTATAGTTTTAACGTTGGAAAAATGTATCTTAAGACTTTCATTTCAAGCTTTCTCTCAGGCTTAAGTGAGACTAATATAAAAGTTTTTAAAAGTCCTATTTCTTGCTCTGATATCCTCAAATAATTCTATTACTTCCACAAAAAGAATATGAAATTCAAAGCCTCCCTTGACAAAGACATAGGTGATGTCTTTAAATAAGCAGTAGATTGCTAGAGGCCTGCATCTCCTCTATCTTTTTAGTTACTAAACCTTTTCCTCCTATTTTGGAGGAGAGGTTAAGTTACACTAGTACTAAATTGTTGTGGGGTTTTTTCCCTGCAGAAGAAACTGATCTGCAGTTTCATTGGTGCAGCTATTTAGGACTTAGAAGGTCTTCATTTGGGCTGCAACGTAAGGAATTTCCGAATAATCTATATTCGTCTCTCAAAAAAGAAAATCTGCTGATGCACAGTATGCAGGAGCACTCCTCCTCCTTTACGATGTTCCATCATAGGTATGAAATAATTAACTTCAGTGCAAGGAGAACAAATTAATCATTGATGAGTGATAAAGCAAGCTCCACATCCTGACTGAATCAAAAGCAGCACAGGGAATGAAAGTGGAATACAGGAGGAGAGACACCACTCTCAGCTCAGCCCTCATCGCCAACCTAAACATCCAACTCCGCTGGAAGGTAATTACTGGATGCAGCAATGCTTGAAGGAAGAAACCCCTTCTGTTTCCTCAGAGCACGCAGAAATCATGCAAGTACAATCAAGCTCTGCAGAACCTGAATGTTTCATTTACAAAAGCTGAACTCATATAGCTAGAAGCAAGATGAACGAAGCGATACCATGGCGTCTTCTTGGAAAGGCAGGCAGACAGGAGCTACAACCACTTCAGTTTTGCTCTAAACACAAAGAGAAACTGAGCATTTTTTAAATTCTCCATTTATAGCCCTAGCTATTCATATGCAGTTGGCAGCAGCAGAACTAACAGAATCTACCTACACAATCTAAATGCCAAGTTACCTTAAACAAACACCTAACTCTGCAGCTTTATGTTACACTGCTACTAATCCCTGTACTAGTTTTTCAAGCAATTCAAGAGAATATCTTTCATTATTTCTAGAAGATATACTTGTTCTTAAGAAGAAATTGTGCAACCTAAGGTCACTCAAATGAAAAGATACCCTCAAGGAATATCCATCAATTAGTAGTTTTAAAATAAATAGTAAGAAAGGTTGACTGAGGAGGGATCCATAGAACACAACATTCCAGCAATTTTCGTAATTACCTGATGTTCAACTTCTTGAAGGAGGGATTCCAAAAGTTCAGTTTCTTGAGTAAGTGATGTCTTTTGACCTGTTTCAAGAAAAGACAAGTTTAAAGACAGACAAACATACTCACTGCATTTTAAGAAACTGACCTTTTCCTTTTTTTTAATGTGGAAGCTGCCCCAGAAGCTACTATGGTAAAGGATTTCTAAATATACCAAGGTTGATTGAGAAAATGCTTTAAAAAAGCAAGCATATGTTTTTAATTGAAGGTGTCACAAAAAACTGACTCAAGACTGTACAAAGACCGTAAAACATATCAGGAGTCATATCCCCAGGGAAAGAGTTTCTCAACAGATTTACACAGTGTCAATATATGCAATATATATACATCTATAAATACCTACCCATTAATGTTATAAGCTTATTCTTCAGCTGCGTGTCCAAGCGGGCAATCATCATCTCCACTGCGTTCCTGATCTCCCGAACTCGCTCATCCTTCGCACTACGCACTGCCTCCACGTTCCTCTCCTAAAACAGGGTTCAGCACAAAAAGAAAGCCTTCAGACTCTTCCATGTTTCACCCACACATTGACTCCACTCTCCCAAGTCCCAGAAACACATCTGCCTCTCTAAACATCCCTCCAGACCTATTTTTTTAAGGGGGGAGTGCGTGGGGGTGGGGAAATATCCCAGTCTTACTGAAGCTTCAACATTTAGGAGAAGAAAACAGGAACATGTTTTCTGATGAGCTGTGTTACAGGCTATTCCTGTTGCCAGCTGTAACATCCTCTGACTGTCACTGAATACATAAGCGTGCCCTCTGGTGGGTGACCAAAGGTGAACAGGAAAGCTGAGCAATTTCTCTGTCCAGAGAGACTTGTCACACAGGTATTCTTTTGTAAACACAACTGCCAGCTTCTCTTCTGTAACCTGAGTAGCACAGACAAGTTACCTTCTTGGTAACAAAGATAAGTTGTTAAAAACTGGACTCTTCACCCTGGAAGGTCATGCCTGCAAACCCCTCAACATTTTATGAATTCTTACAGGTACTACTTGGCAATATGTCTCGTTAAAGCTGAAGCAGAGCTAACCTACTGTCAGCATGTGGCAAACTACTACCTGAATAACAGCACAGACAAAAGACATGCAGAAACTTGCTTTAAAAAAACCCCACCCTTATTTTATTTGCACAAAGACTTCACAATAGAAGAAACAGTAAATTCCCACTGAAACTGCCAAAGCAGAACGTGTTGATATTTGGATGTCTAACACCTGGACCACTATGGGGAAGAAAAAGGAGGTACACGAACTTCAAATCCCTAAGTGGTGAGCTGCTTCACTGTCCACCCTGTAGGCTCAGACTTACAGAGCTTATTTTCCTTTCTTTAGGAGAAGAAACTATTAGAATAAAGTATTTTTATACTTGCTTAGCATGGCAGACTACACTTTTGTAAGCACTGATAAAAATACATCTCCCAAAAAAATGCACAACTCTAGCCTTTAAATTAAGGAAAAGAAAGAGGGCTGTTCTCTGTCAGCGAGCTCAGATCTTTTTCTGCCTGGCAACTACAAAACCAGTACTGAGCATATGTTGATCTTTCCACATTGTATTAAAAAAAAGTATAATTAAAAAGGAAAAATTTCTCTTTACGGGATAATCTGATTACACTGTCACAAAAGCACCAACTGAAGAGGTACTGAAAACATCCTGAGTGTATGAAATAGTTTACTATTTCCATTTCCCACTTCACAGTTATCCTGTGACAAGGGCACACTACAGAAAACTCTTATCTTAGATCAATTTCTTACCACTTCTTGCACCAAACTGATCAATTCCATGAGTCTTCTCCTAAGCTTTGCCACTTCTTCGTTTACTTTTGTGACATGTTGCTCATAGATTTCTGCCAGTGGCTTAAAAGTATGTCCTCCATGCTGTTCAAAAAGAAAAGGGGAAGTGGAAATAATACATCAATTCATTTCAACTGTATTCTACTCCTATTAAATAGCAGAAAGAGAATGGAAGAAAGCCTCTAGTGTATCACTCAATTTGGAAAAGTTCCAAAGCAGATTGTATGTAGGAAGTCTGTCTTTCACTTCCCTTCATAAGAAGTCATGAGTTTGGCTTTCATACCATCAAAGCTTCCTGTCAAGAGTTATTTGGAGTCTCGACAGTCCTCCAAAAATAAACTGCTTCATTCACTGTTCAACTAACAAATCAAATGAAGATAGAAGGGTTGGGTTGGTTTTTTTTAATTATCATTAAAACACCCTCCTCAAACAAAGGCAGCACACTGCTAGCCACTTATATCCCAAACAACGACAGCAGTCTCTTCTTGAAATACTTCACTGAAGAAATGAACAGTGTGGTGAACTGTGCTACTAAAACAGCTTAAAAAATATTAAAGATAACAGGCCAGGACATTTAAATAATGTGTTATATATATTCTCTAAGACAACTTCCTTTGACCATAAATTTGTCAGCACCATCTACAGCTTGTCCCTGACATCATGAAATTTGCAAACATGAAAAGTAAGTCTGACCCCCTTTCAGCAACAAATTCCACTTGCTTCTCTAGCTATAAACAGAACTTATCACCTTTCCCACCCATGTTCACATTGAATTATGAACACACATACAACTAAAGTATTTGCACGGCAATTCGACAGTCGTAACAACAGCTTTGCAGCATTTCTATGTCTTCAAACTGCTGCCAAACATAATGCTTGTGCTCCTGCTGTAACATACCACGTGCACATAAGGAAGTCTCTTCTTACCATTCCTCCCCAAAGTGCACACTGGTGGCAGATGCACTTCTTACAGGTCCAGCAGAACACACTAAGCTTTTCATGATGATTTTCACACCTTAAAAAAATAATACACATATCATCAACAGAAAATACAATGAATTTTCTGCAAAGTCAATTTAACATTTTCACTTGCTTTGCTACTCAAGACTGAAAGCACGGAATAGCAGCATAGTTTTGCAAGAATACTCCTTACATGCAGTGAAACCTTTTGCAAAATAAATCTTATTCTTAGTGTTGTCTCAGGAAGCATTTCACAGAGATATAAACACATCAGTAGAACAGGATTTCTACCCGCCAGATAAAGGATATCATCAATGAATTAAGCTCAGAATTCCAGGATTTAATACCTCACATTAAAAAAATCCTCATCACAACCACCTCAAGTAACCACAGGGCAATGGATCTTAAGGCTTTTTTTTGAAAAAGTGATCTTTATCATTCCTTAAAATTTCAGGAACAGCAGCCATCAGCAAACCAAGCTCAGATCTCCAATACATGCCTCTCCCTTTCCCCCCATTAGGATTCAGGAACTTGGGAAGGAGACAGGTATAGGACACATCATTTGTCCCTGTCCATTCTTCAGTGCTGCTTCTCATACTTCTGTCCTCCACATCTCTAGAATATATCTTAAAACACATAATAGCACTGGTAATGGGATAAAGCCAGGAGAAAAGCCTGCTGATCAAGTACTCACACCTGTTCCTAGGAAGAAAATACATCACAAACAACATAAGGCTCCAAAGACAAAGTAGGAGAATGAAAAGCAGTAATTTGATGGATACAGGAACAGCAGTGCTTTATGTGGGACTTATTTTCTTTGATCTCAGACTGGGTTTAGCAATTACACTTTTGCAAGGGACTAAAAGGCACCTTCTCAGAACAGCTTCCCTGCTTTTGCGTCCTGAGATACCAAATACACACCTGCAGTCCTCATGGGACTGCCAAATAAGCAAGGCATTGGGATATTTTTATTTTCAATGTGTGTTCACTAAGAACAGTGAAGAGCCTTAGGCAGCATTATTGCCCCTCACATTTCCCAGATCTCTCATTTTAACTATATTGAGTCAAACTAGAAATAGTAGTGGTTTTCCAAGACAGTGAAGAGCTTTGCTCATTCCACTAAGTAGGACAGAAATTAACTCAGACTTTTAGTCAGGCAGCAAGCACAATTCAGCTTTTAAGTACATAAAAATTATCAGTTTGTTCCCTGATTTTAATAATGAGCTGAAATGACAAGCCCCCTCATATAAAGCAAACTCCAAAAGGCTTTATGAGAAGAATGCTCCATTTACTTGTCTTTCTCATTTTCTTCGTGCTTTGTGAGATTGCACAGTTGAAGTGTATCAAGCTGCTGTGTGACCTCTTCTGCCCAACGACAGTTGACAAGCTCTCGTAGCTGCAGCGGGGCTCTGCAAGAAGCATTGCTGGAGTTAGAGACAGAACTCAGCTCCAGGAGCTGAAACATAAGCATTGATGTGAATTCAGTTCATCAATTCTACACTACTGGGAAAAGTCACAGGCAAAAATACTGAAGCCATACTGCTTATTTGCAGGGAAGAAAATAAATAATAATTAAAAAATGCTTGAAGTCCATTTACTCATTTGGGGGCTGGGGGGAGGCAGGAACCACAATGAACCACCTCACAGTGACATAGAGAATAGCTACAAGGGGAACCCAAGTAGTAGTTCTGTATTTCTTGAGAGGTTCCTGGATAATGCTGGGCAAATAATTTAATTCAGTTTTTCCCATTATGCAGCTTAGCCCCATTGCAGTGCTTTAATTATCCCCTTTGTAAAATGCAGAGGTATTTACCTCCTTACAAGCGTTTGATAGCTATTGATCAAATACTTTAAAGGCTGAATATTAAGAACTTCTGTAGTTGTTTTTAAATACCTCCCTTCCCTTAGGGGAAAGAATATGCTACCTTCCAATTTCTGGTCTATCAAGAGCTAGAATTGCTACATACTGGAGAACTAGAAGTGCTAAAAGGTGCAAGGGCCTGGGGAGATGGGGTGGGGTACTGTGTTAAAAAAACCCAAACAACACCCAAAAAATGTACAAAACACATTGTGGCTACCTCTCAAACAAGTCTGCAGTACATAAGGTAAGTCACAGAAATTATAGGCATTAAAAAACTAACTTGTTTTGGTCTGAAAACTAGTATTTCTGGTCTCGGGCTCTTGCAAGAAGAACATAAAGAGGGGAAAACCATCTAGTTACTCTCACTACACCAACTAGATGGACTGAAAAAAGGGGAAGAACAAAGATCTTGCTTAGCTTGTCATAAAGCCAGAACATATTTTAGAGTATTATACCAGGGTAAATTTTTATAGTAACAGCAGGCATGTCTCCAAAAATCAAGCTTACAAATTTAGTGCAACCTGCACTGAAAAAAGAAGATCTCTCATAACAGGACAGTACATCCAATTCCTGATAATTTCTGTCTGATATTTAACATTGCCTTACCTACAATGAGGGCACTGAGCTCTTTGTTCAGTCAGCCAACGCTATGAAGGAAAAAAGAAAACACGTTTTTAGAGAGGCTTTAAAAGAACTGCAAGCAATTACATTCTGTTGCTAATTAGGAGTTACTTTTTATTACAGTCTTCCTTTATTTTTCCTTTTCTTTAAAGATTTGTAATTTAACTGTTCAACCACTTAGCCCCAGAAGCAGCTGTGATTCGTATCTTAGTAACAAATTCTTTAGATGTCAAAGACACTTCAGTTAGAATTATAAAGAGAATTTTGAGGTACCAAATACTCCATTAGAAACCACACACTTGGGACAGACTCCCATAGTCATGAACTAAAGAGCATGTTTCAACAAAAGAAATCAAAAGGTACAGCAAGCATATATTTCAGAGTCAAAATGATTAGCCTTTGAGGTAACATTTCTTACTCTTGATCCATTTATGTGCAAGATAGCTGCAGTTCAGTGATCAAATCCACAAGGATCCCCTGCATGTTTCTCTTCCAGAAAGCTCTAAAGATAAGGAGCTGAGAAAAGAACTTCATCTGCTGACTACAACTCAGAAGTGTAAAAGCTCAACAGTTGAAAGGCTTGCATTTGTCAACTTACTAGTACATTTAAAGATTCTCAAGGATGATCTCTCACCACCCAGCAACAATATGCCATCTAACATTTTTAACATGCAGTACAAATCCTTCACCTGTGGTTCCTGTAAGTGCTTTCAAAGCGAATGATGACTGTTCCCATTTCTGGAACTACTACCCCAAGTATGAAAATCTCATCCAAACCCTCTACACTAACACTGAACACGACCTGGACTCAGAACTGAAGTGTTGTTACACACTGGTAACCGTGACCTTAAAATTAATTGAGCAAGGTACTTGAGATGTTGCTTCAGGCTGCTACACCAGGCTCCCTCAAGAAGCATTTAGCTTGTACACGGTACCAGCTTGGTAAGCCTTTTAAAGCATCTCCAAGATGACAAGAGGCCATGGTATGACCTTTCTGTGTTCCATACTGGCAGAGACCAAGTCAGCATGTGATTCCTGTTCCAACTTCCATCTTCCATACAGGCATTACACACTCAAAAGATGCTTAAGAAGGGATCATTATACGTCCATTTCTTAAAATCAATTATTCCAGATAGCCCCTATAATTAGTACTACTGAATGCAATGCACAGCCTGCCTAGTTTTTCCTCAGTGTCATAGAAGATTTTGAAAGGGAAAATAAAGGGCACAGAGCAGGAAAAAGGAATCCTTGGAATTCCAGGAAAAGGGGCAAGAAAGAAGAATGGGTTCATAAGATCAGTAATTTTTAAGTTCATACATTTGCAAGAATAAACTATAAAGAGCAAACTCACCCGAATACAACTGAAACAGCACAGCTTGGAGCAGTGAGGACACAGACGTGCATCACGCAATTTCTCCATACAAATAAAACATCGGAACACTTCAGCAATGCTCTGCAAAGAGTAGAGTATCGCTGCCATTAAGCCACATACTTCAAAGGTATCTGAGTTGCATTTGTTTTCCAGGTAGAGTGACAGATTTCTTAAACGCAATCCCATTCCAAACAGCTACAGACAGTGCATCTCAGCGAGATGCCAAGTCAAACATGTGGCTCGCTCTCCCACACTACACCAGCTCTCAGCACCCATTTTATAACACTAGTCTTCTTCAAGGAACAGGATTTTTAGTTTAGATTACCTTTTTCCAAACAGGCCTTTCTGTAGCCAAAATATGATTCCTACTTCTGTTCACACAAGGCTGAACTGCTGCCAGAAGCAACTGTGCTGTATCTGCAGATTCTGAACCACGAGTTTCAATGTACTGGCACTAATCTAATACACAAGCATGGTAAGTACATGTGTGTATTCTACAGAATGCTAACGAGAGGGGTTGAACCGGACAGGGCATTTTCTTTGTTTACTTTAGTAAGACTCACATTCTTTTAAGGCCTTCTATACTCTCTTACAACCTGTTTAATCAATCTCAGGCAATAAAAATGCAATTTTTTTTTTTTTACTATAACCATTTGAAAAAAGTAGCATATTTTCCAGAATACAGTCACCTCATCTCCCTCCATCCCCCAAATAAAGGTATTCTGAAGCAGCAAGCTATGTTTGCTTACCATAATTTTTCATTCTTAAATATGCTTACAGGAGTTAAACCCCTCCTGCCTTTGAAAGATTCTTCAAACTTATTTTTTTACCACTGAGTTAAAATTATAAATCAGCACAAACGTGAGGCATATCTTTAATCCACAGACACCAGAGCATCTCACGTGTGCTAACGTCTTCTTAAACGGCTGCAAACCATTAAAACGCAGGACATGCATTATCACACAGGGTCTTTCAAACCCTTCTCCCGTCTGGCCGCTATTAACATAGCGCAGCGTCTGAGCTGTCCAGGGCACAGACACCAGATAGCCTGTGTTCGGGCTCGCCAAGGCGCTTCTGTCAGCGCCAGGTCTCCATCCACCTCCAGAACAGGCACCTCCGAGGCTCCGTCAGATTATTTCCTAACCCGAATTATGTAAAAGAACTGCGTGTCGTCTGGAAATGCCAACTCTTCACAGCCTGCCTCCTTCTACCCAGCTCAGCTCACGACTGAGCCAAGCTCCCTGCTATGCGCATCCCTGCCCACCGCAGGGCCGCAATCTGTTTTCCGCCGATCGGGCCGCCCATACGCCGGCTTGGCCTTGTTCCCCTCCCGTGAGGTACGGGGACCTGCCGAGGGGTCCGCGGCCCCCGCCAGCCCTCCCCTGACTCGTAAATAGGTCGGGATGGTCGGCCCCATACTCCCACCGGACAGCGGCCCAGCTGCTCACCATCCCCCACTAAGGAGAAGGCGCAGCTTCCCCCACGGCCTTAGGGATGCGGCCCTGGGGAAATAATGCTTCTGCCGCACCACCCTTCCCGCCTTCCCTGAGGGAGGGCAACCGCCACCCGCCACCCAACCGCTCACCTCCACACTCTGCTCGTCCATGGCTGCGACTCGGACGGCGGGGGAAGCTTCCCCCGAGCGCCTCTTCCCTACTGCACTGCCCTGGGGGGTGAAAAGACGAGGAGCGGGGCGGAAGGGGAGGTTCAGGGGCCGCCAGGCAAAGACTGCGCCCCGACCCCGGCCCTGTTCGCGGGGAGCAGGGCAGCTCCTCCCCCCGCGGCCCCGCCCTGCGGCCGCTGAGGGCAGGCGTCTAACCGCGCGTCGCACTGCGCACGCGTACCGCGGCCCTCCCGCCCTCCGCACCGCCAGGGGGCGGGGCGACACCTCCCGCCCGATCGGCAGCGCCCGCGGCCCCCGGATTCTCGGGGCTCCGCCTCGCCGCGCCTCAGGGGCTCAGTTTGGCTCCGGAGGCATCGCGGGCAGCAGCGCTCTCGTCCCGGCAAGCAGGCGGGAAGTGTCGAGCCGGGGCGCAGCTGAGGAGCCGGCTCCCGCCGCCGCTGCAGCAGCATCGCGCCTCGGCACACCGAGGCAGCTGTCGGGCTGGGGGATGGAGAGCTCTATGACACCTGTCCTCAGGAGGCCAGGCCGCGCCGCCAAAGCCTAGCTCTACACCTCCCGGGACCTCTGGAAGGCACAAAAGCAGCCCCAAGGCTGCAGCTCAGTTATATGCCACATGTTCATAGCTGCAGTTCTCCCACTAACCCGCATCTCCAATTGTTTTAACCTGGCTTCATTAATAAATCTTCAGCAGTGTTGGAGGTAGCAGGAGTAAGGATCAAGTCTGGTATTGGCAATGATCAAAATAATTACATGCTTAAATATTAGTGTGTGAGGTGACAGCAACCAGGCAAGCTGAAAGGGCGCACTCAGCAGCAGACAGCATAAAATCCAGCTATCCCTGCCCTCTGCTCCCATTTCTTCCTCCATATACAACCAGTTCCTCTTCTCAACAAACTAAATAGATCCACCCGTTCACTGACTCAGGTCAGGAATTAGCCTTTTCCCTCCGAGGGCACTAATTTAAATTTATCTCCTTTCACAGCTATAATTTTTCACAAAAACTCTTAAGAACTTAATAGACTTCAGGTATCTTACTCCTTCAAATTGGGCTGAAATAAGCCTAAAAACATTAAACATCAGGAAAAAAATCCTTTATTACTATAATGACGGTCAGACACTACAACAGGTTGCTCAGAGAGGCTGTGAATTCTTTATCCTTGGAGATTTTCAAGACACTGCCCTGCGCAAACTGCTGTAGCTGTGCCCACTGAGCAAGGAGCTAGACTGGACACCTCGACTACTCCCTGAGTCCACACTTCTGTGGAAAAAATCAAGACAGTTCACATCAAAGGAAAACAGAAAGGGTCAGGAACCAGGTCCAGGGATTAGGGCAGGGCTCAGGAGTCCCATAAACAAAAGCGTAATAAATCTATGGCTTCATCTCTTAGCTTTCATCATTTATTCAGGAATGTAGGTACAATTAAGTGGCTTGGGTTATTTGTCTTAAAAACCCCACTCAGGAATGTAAACAGGAACATGGAAGTTTTATGCAGCTAACAATGCTCTTCAAAAACGCATCGGCTCTAATCCTAGAAAAATACACAATAAATTACCACTCTTCATGTTTTTTAGCTCTTCAATTTTGAAGAATATAAGGCTTCTGTTTACAAATTCTACTTAACAGCTTTCCAACAGTACATTTACAATCCCCCACACCAAAGAAATACTTGCATATTAGTAACCCAAGAGCTCTGACCACAGTGTTCATGTGTGAAATGGGACTGGACTAAGCTTGCATTTCCACAAAAAATTTAACATTTCTTTGTCAAGTTCTTTCAAGATTTGTATTCGCTTTCATGTTCATCTTGTTCATCTGCAAATTGCTCAATGCTGGTCTGTAAGAGAAAAACAAAATATTTAGCTATACTAGGTATCGAACAACAGGCCTGGCAGAAAAAGCTAGAAAGTGTGTACTGTTCAATAAGTGATTTTTGCAAGTGCTCTGTAATTCTCATGCTTACTCAGGCTGCCATCAACTCATCCATGCTACTTCAACCTAAGAACAGGGATTTGCTACTCCAGACTTAGGGATAGAGAGGCAGAATTCCCAAGTTAAAAACCTCCTTATTTTTAACCTCAGCAGCACATATCCCAGGCAGGGCTTGGGGCTGGTGTGAGGACACAGGGTTCAGCACAAGGGCTTTGCTTTTCTGGCTGCAGATTCTGAGAGATAAAAGGCTTTGGTGGTATGACTGCATCAGCAAAACTTCCCTGAACAGACCCAGTTTTGGACATCTGTACAGTGAAACCAAAGTGATAAAACCCATTTTTGAAGAACCTGACATTCCGTTTAGAAAAATAACAAATCATTTTAATATAATGTAGCAAGGTTTGGCACGATGGCCTAAAACAGGGGCATGCAGCTAACCAAGAGTGTAGAGGAGCAAAACCAAAATTAAGATGTTACAACAGCACCAAATAGTTAACTTTCTACGTTTGTTTCATCTGAAATGGGTGAATTTCTTCATGGCTTATAAATTTCTTACTAATGGATGCCTTTAAGTCTTAGCCTGTTCTTATTTACAATGAAATGGTGAAATAACTCCCTGTACACATTGCTCAAATCTGCTAATTTAACAGTACTTCTGATACTTGGTACAGATAGAAGTATTTCTTCAGTCAGTGGTTCGAAATGTAAGTCTAAAAAATCAGAAATAAAAGATACTTGTTTCTTCAGAAATTAGGCAAAAAAATAGAAAGTATTTTCATTACTTCTTGAGAAACCCCCTAAATGGGTCTAAAAGGAAGATTTTGCAGCAAGAGGAAGGAGAGAAGGAAAATACTCATCCAAAATATTGTTGTATCTGCAGACACAGTGAAAAATGTGAAAAATGATGTCCCATTTCTAAAAAATATCCATTCATTTGAGAGGTATTAAGTCACAAAACCAGCCCTTCTGACTTCAGTTGAGCTACTCAGGTTTAATAGTTTCTGGAATATTGACACTCTGTTGCCTAATTACCTCTTCCGCTAGCGCTTCCAGTTCTTCAGGAGTCGGGTACATTAACTGCTCTGCTGCAGCACGTTCCTCTTCTGACAGAGGTGCACGCTAGAAAAGAGAAAAAAAAAAGATAAACACAGACAACTCCGATACTTTCAGTTCCTAGGGTGATGATATTTACAGAAGAACTCAATGTTTGTGTAGCCCTTTTCTCATGGAAACTAGTAGCAGACTCCTACTTCCCTTCAAATGAAAGCAAATTTACAAGCTGAATATTTCTTTTAAAAAAACCCAACCATAATACTCCTTTAACATCAATACTGTAAATGATTCATCAGAAAGAAGATAAATTATTTAATAAAAAGAAGGATTTCACTTCAAGACTTAACATTTCTTCATAACAGTTCACTCAGTCTTTGGTTTAGGAAATACACAAGACACAAGAAAATCTTTATCTAAAAAGTCTAACTGGAACTCAAGAGACAAGAGCCTTCCACTTTAACAAAATCCAAATATGAAATTATTCTTGGCAGCACATCCTTGGAACACAGGGAGAGAAAGTATTTCTTCCTTTCTGTGACATAAAACTACTGCCTTGTAAATCATTATACAGTACATTTTATCTACAAAGACCTAGAAATAACTTGTCTAGAGCTGTTGACAGACTAAACAATCTCAGGGCTCGTTACAATGCTGAACTGAGAGCTCAGACCTGAGAATGTGTTTTAGTCACACCAGTTCTGTCTTTGCCCCATGGCTATCAATCAGCTTTTTTGATCCAAATTGCCTTATTTGTAAAAGGGACAGAATTGATGCTTTTGCAACCTCCTCAAAACTGTAATGAAGCAGTGTCTGAATACCACTTATGAAAACAGGTTGATTTTTTTTAAGACAGATAACAAGAAAAACATAATTCCTTCACACTCACAGCAATCCCACCACATACGTAACAATGCATTTGTTTTAACTTACTCATTTTAGACAGGGAACCTGCATTTGCCATTTCAAAGCTTTTTTTTGCCTTTTAAAATTGGATTAACTTTCTAATTTCCTTAAGGCAGCTACTTTTAACAAAGTCAGTATAGAACTGGGACACAGAGGCATCCCTTTCTACAAAGTTATTCAAACGTGTGTCACAGGATTCACACTATTCTGGTATATTAATTCAACTCCAAAATGGAACACCACTGTCTTAACTGCTGAGTGTTAAATCATGCTTTACAAAGCCCCATTTCCTGATTCACAGAAAGAGCTCCAATCTTGCAAAAATTTCTTCAGGTCAACAGTCATTTTCTAAACCTCTTCTAAAAGTGTAACGGTTTCCAGTGGAACTACTCACATGTACATAAAGGTTACAAATATCCATGTTCATTTACAGGAGCGAGACTCAAGTGATTAAAATGAAAATACTACCTTGAGGTCAGCCTGTTGCTGTAATGCCTGAGTAATCCTCATTGTTTTCCCTAGAGCAGTACGGATGTCCTTCATGCATTCTCTCTGCTCCTGGGAAACTTTTTCCATCCGCATACATAACATTTGATAACGAGATTTCAGCATTGAGAGCGCTTCTAGGACAGCAAGTGGGTTTTCCTATGTAGAAATTAAAAGTATAAAGTATTGAAGAAGAGAAATTTATTGTCACCACATACCAGTTAAAAGTGTAGGTGTTAAAGCCACTCAAATGTAACATGAAATGGCCCTTTACAATGAAATGTGTAGCTGTGGACATGTTTCATCTATACATTTAATTTTTCATAAGCAAGAATGATATGTAGTGTTAATAAAAGAACACAACTCTGTGGTTCCACAACAAATACAGGAGGATGAATTTAGCATGTTGCTGGATTTTAATGGATTTTCTGATTTGGAATAAGTTAGGGATGTCTAACTAAAAAGATTACTTTTCCACTATATGTCACAATATTCATGGGAACAAGGACTTATATATAAAATCCTTTATATGCTACTATTTACTGTTTTCCTCTCATCTTTCACCTAAATCTGAATTTAGTCATTGCTTACTAGCAAGATTATCTTTGATCTCAGAGCAAGGGTGCTTTTTAGCTCAGATTGGAACCCATCTCTTAAATTTAGGTGTTAACGCTACTGCTCATTTCCCAGGGCAGAACACAGGAGAATTTCACTATCCCAAGAAATGAAGGACATGTTGTTGCTTTCTGCCCTGCATTCATAGTAGGGCAGTTACCTTGATAAGTGAGACAAATAATACTTTGTAGCATTAACAAAAAACTAACAACTAGATAAAAGAACAGCCACATATATTGTAGCATTAAAGAAAATTACCCACTTATTACCAACTTCATGCCAAATACAATAGAACCTATAAATTTTATCTGAAAATACTACCTCTGGTGATGGATTATCAGGAAGATTTTTCCTTATTTCAAACTCCAGTCTGTGTTGAATATAATCCAGATCAGATTCTGCCTGCTGGAACTAAAACATTTAAGATCAGCCACAGTATATTAAAAAAACCCCAACAAACCCCAACCAAAAACTGCAGACAAAATCCAACCATTTGCCTTTCCTGAACTTCAGGCAAGCAGAAGCTAGGTGACTCTAAAAGGTTGGTGTACTTGTAACAGTAAATTTCTATCCCTCCAATCTGTTCCATTAGCTAATGTTTGCCAATTACACCGACACACTTCTAGACTAAAAAATGTAAAGCAATAAACTTTCAGAGTCAACATAACCATCTTCCTCTCATGTGTAAGAGTTACATCTGTCTGTACACACACACTATTAATTTTATCCTCTTCCATTTATCTAACCCAAATCACCCAGCTGTTCTCTTCACATCCTGCCACTAGTCCCTTTTTTATGCAGCTCCCCAAAGCACATGAAGCATTTCCATCTCTTCCTATATAACGTGCCCTTGCAATGCCATATCTCTCAAGAGGAAGTTTTTAAGCACTATACCAAAGAGTCAAGTTACATCAATAGAAAAGAACATCCATCTTTTTAAACTGATCTTCACCAGACACGGGAAATGTTGGATTTTTTTTTCTCCTGAGATATTAATGTATTTCCCATCAATTTTTAGAGCTTTTTCTGGGCTATTTACTTTTCTTTTCAAACACCGAAAGTTCTCTTAGCAAAACTGCAATACCCAGTTATTTACACAGCAGAAATGATGAATAATCATTCAGAATCCAAGCATATCAATAGAGACTTTGTTATAAATTGTAATAGGAATGCATTTTCTCAGATGGTTATAATGCCCCTAATACATTTTGTTATTCCCCAATAAACCAGGCTGACAAATTGATAATAAAATCGATGACATCATATTTCTTTCCTTGGGATAAAAAAGCCACCAGAGGATTATCTAATTGCCTTGTAAAACAGTCTGCTGATAGCATTATTACTTAATTAATTTTAGTCTGCAATTTGAATATCTATTAAGGACTTCTGCTTTCAAGAAAGGCGGGTTTCCCACTTCCCAAAAAGCTCATGAATTTCTAAACGTAATTTGGGGATTATTTTTTTTTTTGGTCACAGGAGAGACAATGATGAAAGCAAGTTAAACATGCTTGTCATTTACAGAACTCAGTTTTCATTATTTATATTGAGTTTAACCCTGAAGTAACCATCACAACTCTTTAAAGGACCAAGATAAGGCTGTACTTGTCCAGGCATCCCCAAGTGCTAACTGGCAGTGCTGTAACTGTAGCTAAAGTGACAAACTACTGTCATCTTTGGATGTAGCCTGTGGCCAGGCCTGAATATTTGTGTTTTAAACATCAGACATGGGATCCACCTTCAGGAACTGCCACTAAGACCTTTGAGGATCTGTAATTTCAGATGACCTAATGGAATAATAGTGTTTGATCCAAGATATTCTACAAGTAAAATCTCCTTTCTGATTTATTGAAAACGTATGATCTTTCCTGTATATGTATATATACACACATCCCTTCAGTAATTTTCAAATAAGAGCTTAAGAAAAGAAAATAAATCTAGTAAAGTTCATCAGTGGAAGTGAGGGCTTTCATCTATGTATCCAACAGCTTACCATCTTACCAACAAAATTTCTTCCCCCATCTAACCCAGAAACCAGTCATGACAAAGTGCAAGAATAAAATACTTTTTATCAGACTGTTTAAAGAGTTTTTCTAACTGCTTGATTGTTTCTGTTCTCCTCTAGAAGCATGTATCTTTAGGTTTTCCTTTCTAGGGGAAGGCACCCCAAATAGATCAATTTTTGCTCTTCTCCAACTTCTCAATCTGATTATTAGTTATAGGAAAGCAGATAATGAATATGTGTGGCTTTTAAAGTTATCCATGAAGCTCTGTTCCTGAAATATTCAATACTGATAATTTAAGGTTTACAGAACAACAGCAAGCCACTAATACCATACTACTACCACTACTATCACTTAAGACATTCAAAATTGATCATGAAGCTGAATGCTTATCCATTGTGTGGCTACAATTTTAAGATTTGTGCTTAATGAAAATATTGACATAGTTCAGCATCACTGCTTTCTCCTGAAGGTCTACTAAAAGAAACAAATTTATTATCAGTAATTTCAAAGCACGTTCATAAGCACTGCCACATGTTCCTCCACTATGATAAGTATTTATAAAATAAAAGAAATATGTATTTCTTGCTGTATTTCAGTAAACTACACCTACAAAAATCTCACAGGTTAAGAGCAGTCATTCATATGACGAGTATTGTACAACAATCACACAGAAAATGCAGTTTGTTAAAGGTAAATTGGTAGTTTACTCACAGGCTTAGAAGAAAGTGTTAGAAACTGTGAGGCAAGACTCAAGCCATTGCTGTGCACTCTGCTTTCAGATGCTTTGACAATACTATTGCACTGCTAGCTGTAAAGTACAGTAGTGCAATAAAGTCAGAGCATTCGTTAGCAGCAAGAATTCTGGACAAGTATTCAATAGACAAAATAGGTATTGGAAAAAAAAGGTCAAGTCAGAGAGTGGTTTTTGTGGATCATGGAGAACTGGGTAAGGTTAATGTTCACCAAATCCTGATACAGACACAAAACATCTCACAAAGTTCAAGACATTATTACTGTTCATCATCCCTGACATTCCACTGATCAGGAAGGGGGAGGGGGAAAGAAAACATCCAACAAAGCACTGAACAGACCTGTCAGAAATTAAATTTCAAACAATCTGGTGCTCTGAACTGGAAACCGCATTTCCAAGTTTATTTACTCGTTAGATTTGCCTCATTGCAAGCAAAGATTCTGAACTGCTATCAGACAGATGTTTTAAACTTCAGTGCAGGGGACATCTTCTGGACACCAGAGTTTATTCTTCACATTTACAGGTGCTGAATCACTTTAAAGGGCAGTTAAACACACACTCATTTCCCAACGCTGTGGATGCACATTACCACTGGGGCTACCACGGGGATGTCAGAGCACTATCAAAGTGGGGGTGCATTCCATGAAACTCCATGTGTTTCTTTCTAATAGACCCAGGAACTTCATACCAAAAATTTGAGAACACTAAGATTCTTAACCACAAGATGCCAAGTAACAGAGGAATGCAGTGGAGAGATGGGCCATGATGTAACACACCTGTAACATTTCTCCACAGCACACTGTAGGAAGTGAGAATGCTATAGGATGTTCTTTCCTCTTTGTAGGGCACGTATGTCTAAAGAAACACTCATAGTTGAATGTATTTGTCATTAACAGACCAGCCAACATTTCCCCCTGGCAAGTATCTAGAAGACAATGAGTGCAAAAAAATATAATAAAGAAAAAAATTAGTGGCAATCCCATTTTACAGCTGTTCTGCAAATCACCTTCTGGTCTCAGGCATATAATAGCAACTTTTGACTGATGATAATCGTAGACAGTATTGCTGGCCAATGCCCTTTTAACATTGCACTGCTTTTTGTGCATGATCACTAGTAGTACAACATAAAAAGGGCACTGGACAGACACCGCTCAAAGAAAAAAGTTGGTCCACAATAGCAAAGGAACTGACTTGCTCTGAATGAAGAACTCAGCTCATCTCAGTTTATCCATTTGTTATCAAATCTTACTAAATTGATGCCCACAACTTTTTTTTCCTTGCAGACTGCTGAAGTGCATGCTGGAAGGCACTAGCTGGGAATGCTCCACTAGTGTGGAGTCCTGGGTGTTAAAGCTTAATGAAGTGGCTGTTGTACAGAAGGATACATTTATCACCAGCAACCACCACGTGCTGTATTTCCAGAGGCCTCACTCTGTGTCCGCTGAAGCTGTTAAAAGATCTCCATTCCCAGCTGACTTCAATGAACCGTGTGTAGCCCATTCTCAAGTGCCCAAGTCCTGAGGTACAGCACCCAGCACTCTTATTTAGATTGTTAACAAGTCAGCTTTGCAATATTTGGCATAATGAATCTCATCTTACATTGTAGATGTTACAGTTCATTTAGCTCTTCCTGTTACTGTACTTTGAGCAAGAGTCTCAAATGACCATCAATTACCTGGTACTTTCATACACATTGTTCTTTTTAAGCTCCTACAAATTAGTTTATCCCTGGTTCCAGGACACTACAAACCAAGCTTCCCATGAAATGTATGTCAAAACCTCTGGGGAAGTAAGAAGTGTGGTTTTATCACACTTCTGTGGAGAAAGCTAACTTCACAGGAAATCCAGGAAGGAAAAGCAAGAGACACAAAGCTGCAACATGGAAGACAGAGTCACCAATGTACTTATTGTGATGAATAAACAATGATAAAGAAAAATACAGCACCTGGGAATGAGGGTTGGATATAGGAAATTAAGAGGTGAAATTGTTGTATATTTAAGAGGTCACCCTTTTCTTCAAAAGTAAACAATAACAAACAGGTGAAGATGCAGCTGCCTTGTGCCACAGGCAGTTTTAAGGGAAGGAGGCAGCCAGGCATACCGCCCTCCATCTTCTGCTAGAAGAAATTCAGAGTGGACACAAACAGAAAAATGTAAGGCTAACAGGGTGAAATGAAAAGCAATTCCATTTTCAAATGGATTACCCAAATGATCTAGGGTAATTACAGTGGGGTGCAAGACCAAGTTATAATCTCAAAACGTTTGGAAGTTGTTACACATCATCAGTGCAGATAACTGACACAATCGAGCTCTCCACCTTGTAATTATTTGTGCAATGATCGTTTTGGTCTGCATATAAAGTAGATCATAAGGCAAATGACCCATCAGTCTCTTCATCCAATACCATATAGAAAAAAGGTCCTGCTAACTTCAAGGGGACCAAAATACTTATCTATTTATGTATCTTAAAATGAGAATCATTTGAAAGTAAGGCTTTTGATAAAACACATAAATAAGCCATAAAATTAATATCTAACCTTGGCACCTCAAAATGGATTTGTAAATTATTGTTTCTAAAGTAGGCTTTAAAAAAATACTTAAAAAGGAGGAGATCAAGCTTACGCTGAGATCAAGCAAGGTTGAGGTTTCTAATCTGAAATCAGAACAGCTTCAGAACTGTGACAGGAATCTAGTAAAATAAATTAAAATACTGTGTATTATTACCACTCAAAGTATTCAGTGTGATGATTGCAGTTCAGTAGCTAAAGGAGAGCAAAAAAATAATCCCACGTCCTCAAAAGCATGGTTTCTTCAAAGAAAAACAAAACACCATGGTTTTAATTTGCATAAAGCTGAGAACCAGGATACTTGGTGTTCTCTGATCTTTCAAGAAATGCAGACATTTTGGCATTTATTCAAACTGTTACTTTTAATTTCTTAACAGAAATATAGCTTAAAATATTCAGTCAGAAGTGTCTTACTACTGCAGTGGCCACTCAGTGAGGTGGCAAAGGCACAGCAGCAGAACAAACTCACATTTAGACAACTTTCAACCAGCTGTTCCTTCTCTGCCATCAAACATTTACTTGCCCACTGTTGCTAATGCTTTAAGGGACACATTATGCTGGTGCTGGAGAAAAGTGACTGAAAGAGCAATGAAGCAAGTAAAAGTAAACCAAACACATTTAAAACGCAGGGCATTAAGCAGGACACCAGCTTTGTGTATTAAAATCTATCACTCATTACGTTAAGGGATAACATGGATAAATACTCCCCACCATGTTCTCCCAGTGTTTCTCCTACTCTCTTCTCTTGAACATATCTTTGATGATGTTACTGTGTACAGGTGAGAACTAAAAGACTATTAAACTCATTTTTACTTATTTCTTAATGAGAATTTTAAACTAAGACTGCCAGAGGGGGAAATAACCCAGAGATGTATCTGTTGTACCATTTGGCTCTGTATGGAATAATGTAACTTTTTTTCTCTGTGAGGACACTTGCAGTTTATCAATTAAGATACCCAACACTGCTGCTAGGACAATTAAAATAATAATAAAAAACTTCTGGAAGTTTCCAAGCAAAAAAAAAAACCCTCCATAAGGAGCATTATATTTTGGAGAACTGTATCAATCCGTGCACTTTATGTAAGGATTCAAGAATTTAAATGATACTATCTGTTAAGCATTTAGATAAATAAAATATTCCCAAGGTATTTTAGCTAGAAAGAAAACGTGTAAACGAGAATATATTCAATAGAAGAAAAAAAACAAAACTTGAAGGATACCACAAGGAACTGGGGCTGTTTAAGGGGACAGTTTTCCAGTGCCTCTCAATGTGGGAAAGCACAGCATGGCCTTTTTTTTTTCTCCTTCTTTTTTTGGCTTTTTTCCTTTTCCCCCGAGAGCGGGGCAGGCAGAAAGGCGGCCGTTACATAAAGTAGCTCGGTCTTGCCTTAGGGGCTGTCTCAAAGAGCGCTGAAACGAAGTTAATCGCCGTGAGGAGCTACCCGAACTTGAATGGCTGAGGAAAAAGCCAGCCTCTCCTCAGGACTGGCTGCATCCCAGACCCCGCGAAGGAAGAAGGGCTGAACGGCCAGGGCCGCTCCTCCCGCGGCTCTAGAGGGCGGGCGGCCAGGCAGAGGGTCCCGCTGCCGCCCCCCACACGTCCCTCACTCTCCTCAGGGCTCGGCCCCGCAGCGCCCGCCCGCGGCCAGGGGATTGGAGGGGGGAGGGAACCCCCCCGGCTCCTAT
>VZTU01031094.1:255536-271727 GCA_013400835.1 Zapornia atra | reverse complement strand
GGGCGCAAAGGGAGAGCGGTCGCTCTCCCCTCGCGCCCCCAGCCGCGCCCCCTTTTCCCTCCTTTAGGCGGCAACCCTGTGTCCTCCGAGACGCTCTCGCCCCTGCCCCGCCGGTCCCCGGTCCGGCTGCCCCTCAGCCCGGCCACCGCCCGGACTCACCATGGCCTCGAGCCTGTTAACCGCCGTCTCCATGTTGAATAGTTGACATTCCTCAGGCGGCGGCGGGGAGATACCCACCCCCCGCTCTGCAGGATGGGAGAGTCGGCGATCCCCATTGGACAGCTGTCACTCGCCGCTCGCCTCCCATTGGTTCGTCGCTGACTGAGGGAGCTCGCCATTGGGCCGGGAATAATGTAAACCCTCTCCGAGGTAGGGGGGAGTCCATTGGTTGGTAGAAAAGCTGCCGCGAGTGATTGGCTGGGTGAGAGAGCGCCTCGAGCCGCTACTGGTCCAGAGTGGAATCTAGCGGTGATTAGCTGGAGTAGGGAGCGCAGCACCGCAATTGGCGGGAAGGGTCCGTCTCTGGTGAGGTCGGGAAGGACTAGTCACCTCTCCAGTTCCATCCGACGGGTCGCTGCTTCCTCACCTTTTAATCCCACTAGCCTTTTCCAGCCGAGCGGGGTCCCGCAGCTGATTGGCGGGGGAGGGCTGAAAAGCCTCTATCCAATAGCGGGGCGGATCTCCTCAGCGCGGCCCAGGACGGGGCGGAGCAGCGGGAGGCCCCCGATTGGCCTTTCGCCGCTGCCGTCGAGCACGGGCCCGCGTCGGCCCAGCGGCCAACCAACGCGCTCCTAGCACGGGCCACGGTGGGAGGAGGAGGGGATACGGCAGAAAGCGGCGCTCCCATTGGCTGCGCGCGTCGCGGGGAGCGGTTTGAATCGTTGGCGCCGGGCGGGGAGGTGAGTGGCCGCTGAGGGGGCGCGGGAGGGTGGCGGGATGGGGCAGCCCCGTGTTCTCGGTCTCTCGCGATGCCCCCTCCTTCGTGCCCTTTGTCTGCCTCAGGACCCGGCCGCTCCTCGGCGAGGGCTCTTCAGAGCGTCGCTGGCCCCACGCGGGAGCAGGGAGGCCCCGTGGGCGCGGCGCGGGGATGAGGGGCGGCTCCTCGGGTAACTCTTGGTCGAGCGCCGCGGCCGGGGAAGCCGAGACCTTCCTCCCGCGATTTCTGCGTGTTGCCTGGCTGCGTGCTCCCCAGAATGAAGAGAAACCCCTATAAAAAGGGGCTCTTTACGCTGCCCGCTCCTCCCTCTCGTGCGCAGATACACCCTGGGGACACAGGATACGTTTTTTGCCAGTCGTGTGTAAGGCTCCTGTCAGGACAGCTGTGAGTGACAGCTGGCTGGGCTCCTGGTTGCAGCCTGTCTTCTTCCATGCATGTTTGGCAACACCTCTTTCCCCGCGTAAACAGGGATATTTTCCATACCTTTATTTCTTTTTTAACAGTAATGGCAAAGTATAAGAAACGCCGACGAAAACAGAGAGCCAGGGCAAAGCTTCTACTGAAGAAAAAAGGAGTTACCACAACCCCCCAGGGGTCAGGGTGTTCTTACCCGGGGTAAGAGGCTCAGTCTGGACTTTTCACTCAGCTGCTGGGTTGGTTGTTTGGTCCCGATAAGGTGTGGAACTGAGGTTACAGAATTACATTTGGAGTATTTGGAACATGTGTTTGGATACATTGTGTATATCTATCTACACCCTGGCAGGGATGCTGTGGTATCCTTCCATCTTGTATATCTTGTAGTACTCTGTCATTAACATGCAGGAAAGGCAATTTGGGTAAAAATATATTCCAAATATTTTTTTTTCCCCTGACACCAAAGTGTATCTTCATGAGCACGGAGAACAGCAAAGGTCTTTACACCGTTGTTACCTGCTGTGGTACTACTTGTGATTTCCAGATGATGAGTGACAGTTATCCTTTTTAAAGGCTGAAATGATAAATATAATCATGGCCTCATTCTGAAATGTTCTGTCCCAGGTCAACAGGTGATCATCCTCTAAACACATCATCTGTCCCAAGCCATCTGTCCTCCCTCTGGTCGTTAGCCTTACCCAGTGTCAAAAATGTGGTAAAACCTTTTAGGACAACTGCATCGCTTTTATATTGTTGGTGCCAGAACACGGTTGCACGGGTATGTTTTCTACTTCTCTATTTGTGCCAATGTGTGAGGTTGTTCTTAGCGCTCAGATGCAGGACAAACAGTCAGAGTTGAGAACTAAACTCTAAATTTTGTTATGTGGAATCATCTAATGTGTTTCTGTAGTGTGCCCAGAGAAGGACAGCCAGGCTGGTGAAGGGTCTGAAGAGCAAACCTTATGAGGAGTGGCTGAGGGAACTGTGGTTGTTTAGACTGGAGAAGAAGATGCTGAGGGGAGACCTTATCATGGTCTACATTTACCTGAAAGGAAGGTGTAGAGAGATGGGTGTCAATCTTTTCACCCAAGTGACAGGATGATGGGGAATGGGCTCAAGCTGCACCAGGGCAGGTTTAGATTAGACATTAGGAAAAAATTCTTCCCCAAAAGGGCTATCAGGCATTGGAAGAGGCTGCCCAGGGAGGGGGTTGGGTCACCAACCCTGGATTTATTTAAAAGATGGGTAGATGAGGTGCTCAGGGATATGGTTTAGTAGAGGACGGGTACAGTTGGACTCAATAATCTCAAAGGTCTTTTCCAAACTAGTGATTCTGAGATTCTTAAGTATATTTTGTGTTTACTGCTGAAGAAGCAAGTAGAATAACAGTGTCAAGGCCAGTGTGGGCATTAAACATGTATGTGAAATTGTAGAGGTTTTATTCAGTACTGGAAGTTTGATTTAGGGTGCAGTCTTTCTTTCATAGCAGAAATTATGATGTGAATTTTTCAGGTCAAATGTGGATTGTACTTCAGAATTCCTAGATAAAGTTAAAAGTTTGAGTTTTTTTAGAAAGTCATTGCTTAGGTTCCTGCCAAGGAACTGTTTGGTGACATTTTGTATCTTTGTGCTGTGCCTTTCCCTTGACTACAATGAGAAGACCTAGCAGTAGCAATCATAGCCCTGTCTCTGGAAACATAATTGGTGAAAACGCTTATCTGGTTTCTTTTCACGTTTAGAGTTTTAAGATGGTTAAAGACACCATATTTCCCTCACAAATCTACCTACGGGAGCTAAATGCGTTCAGAGAACAGCTGGAAAAGTTGGAAACTGAATTTTCCATACTCAAAGGAACACTCCAGGTCAGTCTCAATCCCAGTGGGGCGAGGTAACATTTGCTTGTGTGAGCGTGTAAAGAACTGTGGTCAGTGCTGAGCAACCAAAATCTCGGGAGCGTCTCGTTGGGCAGTGTTTCACCTCTTTGGCATTACTAAAATGCAGCTCCCTCATAACTAGAGGAAACTGGTTTTCTGGTGAACCTCCTAAGAGGCTTTGTAAATTTTCCTGGATCAACTGAAACCAGAACCTTTGTTCTCTAAAATTTCTTTTACTTTTGCCAGCAGATTTAATGTTTTCTCATTTATTTGTATTGTTTTCAGATTAATGGAACTGCAGCCTCATCTTCAGAAAATTCCCTTTGCCAAAGGTGTAATAAACCAGTCCTGGGTGCTCCTGTACAAACGCAGACGGGCTCACCATTGTCAACATCTGGGCCTTCTGCAATACAGCTGCAGCCTGTATCTGTGCCCCCTCCACCTCCTCCACTTCCGCCACCACCACCACCACCGCTGCCCCCACCAAAACTGCCTCCAGCACCTCTCATCTTCAAACGGGGCACTGGCTCTAAGGCACCTCTGGTAGGGAATAAGGTTCCTCTGTTACTCATGGCTGGGTTCTTTGGACCTGGTTTCATTGGGAATGTGTGTCTTTGTCAACACTCAGTCACTTGCTAATCCTCATTTCCCTTCCAACCACTGATGTTTTCAGGCACCACCGCTGAAAAAAGAGGGGCCCATGCAGATCACTGTCAAAGATCTCCTGAATGTAAAGCTGAAGAAGACAGATAGTAGCCTGGGAACAGACAAGGTAATCAGGAGGTCACATGGATGTGTGTTAAACATAATCCAATACATGGATTATGTATTGGAGTTAACTCTGCGCTGCAACTGGTGTATTCCCTGCAATGCTTGTCTGAGCCCCTAATTTTTTTCCTCAATAAAATACTTATTTTCTTCCAAAAAACCCCTGTGATCAGCTGTAAGTTATCCTAATTCTGCACATGGGCATTTGCAGTGAAGAAATAAGTGGCTAACTCCAGTCCCTGCCAGCACGCAGGACAGTTTAATTTTAGATTAAAGGCATACAGCTTTATGTTGGTGAGTCATCAAGAGATGTGCCTAGCCAAAATCTTGTTTGCAGAAGGTTTGGGGCTTTTTAGTTAATAAATCTATTTTTATCCAAGGCACATTAAAATCTTAATGATTCAAAGAAGTATAAAAGCCATAAACCACAGAAGTCTTTCAGAGTATAAATATTAAATAGTTAAGGTTAATGAGGCCTTCTGAAGTTTATTTGTGGTACCGTTTCTTTTCACACTTCAGGCAGAACCACCTGTGAAGATGCGCAGGGCATTAATTACAGTCTCAGATCTACAGAGTGTTAATCTGAGACCTAAATCCAAGCCATCAACTCATGTTACAAACTCCTTAATGTAAGACACTCTCTTCCTTTCTTTGCTATTACTTGATTCTGTTCTGAAGTGATGAACTCTATTTACAGAGTGGAGAATATTTTAACAATTTGTTGGTTTATTTTTCTGTTAGTACTCCTCCTAAAAATCAGTTGGATCTCCGAAAACACCTGAAGAAAGTCAATATACAAAGGTAAGTTCCTTTCTAGTCTCGTTTTGGTTTTGGGGAGGGAAGGGGGAATAAATTTAGATCTATCGTAATTCCCCTTGTTTCTGATCTTTTCAGAAGCCCCGGTGGCACTCCACTAAATAATAAAGAAAACCTGGAATGTGGGTCTGGGCTGACACCAATAATGACACAGGCACTACGGCGCAAATTTCAGGCAAGTCATGGTGTCTGCCTTTTTGGAGTGACAAATTTTTAAGTCCACAGAAGTTCATCCTGACTTTTTCTTTCCCCTGCGGTGCAGTGCCATTGGTACTGGCATTACACAAGTTGCAGCCTTTCCATATTTCTCATTTGAAAGCCATAAATACCCCTAAATGAGAAAACTGCAGAGTGGAGATGTCATTGCCTGGCTTCCAGCACATTATTTGACACTGAGAGGAGAAACTGCCTATTTGAGGACTGTTCTACTGCCTCAATGCAGTCTCTTAACTTCACAGTTCTGCAGAACAAAATCTGAGGGTTAATAATATCTTTTATTTTAAGGCTTTGCTGTGTCAGTTATAAACTGCCCTCTATTTTATCTCGATCCTGAGTTCATCTTCCAAGGTCTGACCCTCTTCTTTCCTTGGCAGATGGCGCATCCGCAGAGTCCCTCGCCAGCCCGGGTAAATGCTGCTAACAGCTTTGATGAACAAAAGTAGGTTTACAGAACGACGTGTTTTACACTTGTGATCAGGAAAGCCGCTTGAATCCCCTTTCCCTCTGGCTCAGGCATTATGTATTTATAGGAAAATCCAGTGCACGAGGAAAAACTCTCCAGCAGATTTCTGCTGCTTAAAGGCAGTGTGGCTCTGATGTGTCGCAGTTGGGTTGCATCCTCTTTCTTAATGGAGATAAAGATACTTCCCCAGTCTTTTGCTACTTGGCCGCTGCTGAAGCGGGACTGTGTGGTCCCAGCACTGGTGTCAATATGTATGTGTGTGTGCTGCAACTCAGTATTGGTTTTACAAACAAACCCCATATGGGGTAATTACACACTTTTAAAGAAAACCGGTGGTTTAGCGCTCTAACGTTCTTTATGTGGAAGGCTGCCCTTTTCCTAGGCGCCCGAAGCCGTGGCACGTTGTATGGCCGGCTGCTGCCAGGCTCCTGGGGCTCGGCCTGGGGCTTCCCCACTGCCGGGGGGGGAGAACAGGCAGGGTGCCTTGGCCCCGGAGCGAGCCCTGCTGCTTTCCAGAGTGCTGCCCTCCAGCCCGGGCCGTGCTCCCTGGAGGAATCGCGGAGCTGTTCCGAGACGGGGGCTTTCCGCCGCTAACGACGCGCCGGCCCGGTGGTCCTGGCTTATCGCAAGGCGTTGCCGCGCCGCGTCGATCGCAGCCGCCGCTCCCTCACCCCGTTCCCGGAGGGCACCGGCCCCGCTCGAAGCGGCGGTCGTGATCACGACCTCACTCGAGGCGGCAGCACCGAGCACCGTGTCTCGTCACCTCCGGGCGGGCTTGCGCATGCGCGGGACCAGGTCGCTACCGCTTCCGGGCGGGAGTGGCGGAGCAGGGCCGGGTCGGGTCATGCCGTTGTCGGCCGGGCCGCTCGGAATGCCGGCGGGAGCCATGGGGGGGGCCGTGGGGCCCATGAGCCTGCGGGAGCTGCTGCTTGCCGCCACGGCAGCCGCCGAGGGGAGCGGCGCAGCGGCGGCCGGCGATGAGGAGGTGTGCGTGGTGGGCATCTTTGGGAAAACGGCGCTGCAGCTGTGCTCGGAGAAGGCGGCCCTGGTGAGTACCGTGTGCGACCGGCAGGTCTTCCCTCTCTTTGAGGACGACCCCGAGCTGGCGGACGATGAGCCGGAGCAGGAGTGTGATCCCTCGACAAAGGACTACAACCAGCTGCAGGCCTACTACAGTCAGGAGAACCGGGTGCTGTACCTGGTGCTCACTTCCATCTGTGACACGCCGCAGCTTCTGCGGGCTTGCGGGGACCTGGCAGCAGCCGAGAACAGGCAAAACGGGCCCGGACACCCTTCTGGTGGCCCATCTCCGCTGCCACACGCTGAGGCCCACGAGTTCTGGAAGCACCAGGAGAAGCTGCACTGCCTGAGCCTCCTCTACCTCTTCTCAGTCTGCCATATCCTACTGCTGGTGCACCCCACTTGCTCCTTTGACATCACCTACGACCGTGTCTTCAGGGCACTGGATGGGCTACGGCAGAAGGTCCTGCCCTCCCTGAAGGCTGCCATCAAAGACTGCCCGGTTGGCAAGGAGTGGAAGCTCAACTGCAGGCCATGCCCTCCGCGCCTCCTCTTCCTTTTCCAGCTCAACGGGGCTCTGAAAGTGGATCCTCTCCCAGGCAGGGGACAGGACCCCTGCAGTCACCTGGAAAAGCCTCCCCCCAAGAAGCACTCCCCCAAAAGGAGGTTGCAGCATGCTCTGGAGGATCAGATCTACCGCATCTTCCGCAAGAGCAGGGTGCTAACTAACCAGAGCATCAACTGTCTGTTTACTGTGCCTGCTAACCAGGCTTTTGTGTACATTGTGGCTGGTGGGGCCCAGGATGGGAATGATCCAGTGGCCATGCTTCTTGACCAACTCAGGAGCAACTGCACCATGAGAGAGACTGATTCGCTGCTGGCTCCCACACTGTCTGGATCCAGGAGGTATCAGATGATGCGTCATGGCAGGCAGCAGCTGTCGTTCCATGCAGAGAGCAGCAGCAGCAGCTCCAGCTCCTCTGGACAGCTTGTGGACTGCACCCTCAAGGAGTTTTTGTGGCAGCATGTGGAGCTGGTGCTCAGCAAGAAGGGCTTCGATGACAGTGTGGGAAGAAACCCCCAGCCCTCTCACTTCGAGCTCCCAACCTACCAGAAGTGGGTTGCTGCAGCCTTAAAACTGTATGAAGTGACCATTGAAGGCAAAGATGATGACCCTACCTCTCTCACTGGGGAACTGAGCTCAAAAATCATGAGCAGCATCAAAGTCTTGGAAGGCTATTTAGATATAGACACCAAGTTCTCTGAAAACCGTTGCCAAAAAGCTCTCCCCATGGCTCACAGCGCCTATCAATCCAACCTGCCCCACAATTACACCATGACGGTCCATAAGAACCAGTTGGCACAGGCCTTGCGTGTGTACAGTCAGCATGCCCGTGGCCCAGCCTTCCATAAGTACGCCATGCAGCTTAACGAGGACTGTTACAAGTTCTGGAGCAACGGGCATCAGCTTTGCGAAGAGCGAAGCCTGACTGACCAGCACTGTGTGCATAAATTTCATCTACTCCCAAAAGCAGGTAAAGACACTCCCTTGTAATCGGGTCTCATGGTTTAATTTTGTAGCTGCTTTAAAATGTCTTGCCTTAGGCTGAAAACACCGGCTCTTGCATGTGTGTGGAAAGTGAAAGCTCAGCAGCTTTAAAGCTTCATCTTTGTCCAGTGGGATTAATTACAGCAGAGCTGTTGGGCAGGTTTCCTTTCTGTTGAGTAACATTTGGGAGCAAGTCCACTGTTAGTACTATCCTGAGTTTTGCTAGTAACTTTGATTATGTCTTGCTAATTAGAGGTGTTACACCAGGATCGTCCTAACAAGAGATGCCTAAGAGAACAAAAGTTCTCTATGAAGTAAAAACACTCCCCTCACTCCTTTGAATAGCTTGATTGATGTCAATCTAGGAATAGAAACTGAGACAGTTACTGCAGGCAGAAGATTATGTTGTATTACTTACGCCTTTTAGGAAGAGGTTTTAAAACCAAAGAAGATTCAGTTTAGTGACATAACCTGTACTGGAACTTTGTATTAAAAGCAGGAAGGGGAGGGAGTTGCTTGACAGACTGGCATTGCTGGCAAATAGTTTTGCATGTGTATGTAGCAAGGAGGAAGCAGTGGATGGAAGGAATTAAAAGAATCTCTAGAAATGGTGAGTAATTTATCTAGGGTCTGATTGATTTATTTTTTTTTTTCCTTTTAGGGGAAAAGCCAGAAGCAGACAGAAATCCTCCAGTTCTGTACCACAACAGCCGGGCTCGTTCCACTGGTGCCTGTAACTGTGGAAGGAAACAAGCTCCTCGGGATGACCCCTTTGATATCAAAGCAGCTAATTATGACTTTTACCAGGTAACTATTAGGTCTCTTACTTTTGCTTCAAGCAGTGCTTTTGCTTCATCGATGAAGTCTGTATTCCAAAGTGACTACAACTAAGTTTCCGTTTACCTTATCAACTTGTAAATGTTGTTTGGGGGAGACATTTTTGGGGGCAGAAATTGTTTGCCTGATGGGCTGACCAGAATGAGTGGTTCCAGTGTACACCAGGAGCATCTATTTGCACTTTCAAGTGTGCTGGTTTGTGTGAGTTTTAAATCCATGTGTCTGTGAGCTGTATTCCTATCACCACTTTGGTTCTCACCTAGCACAAACCTCTTAAATCTTAATTGTAGCTGCTGAATGGTATGGCTCTGAACTCCCTCATCTCTGAGACAGAGGATGGGAAAGTTTAATGTGTTTTCTTTCTTGTAGCTGCTGGAAGAAAAATGCTGTGGAAAACTGGAGCACATCAACTTTCCTGTATTTCAGCCAAGCACACCTGATCCAGCACCTGCTCGGGACGAATCATCTCCTGCCCCTCCAGAAGGCGAGATTGAGAAACTTAAAGAGAAAGAACCTCAGACTCAGGGGGAAAGCACAGGCCTGAGCTTAGCCCTCAGCCTGGGTCAGTCAACGGGCAGCTTGGGCACTTACCCGCCTGACGCCCAGGGCGGAGGGGACAATACAGAAAGTCACGGGCAGAGTGGGGACTCCAAAAGTGAGAAAAGGCCAAGCCTGGTAGATCGCCAGGCATCCACTGTCGAGTACCTCCCTGGCATGCTCCATTCAAACTGCCCTAAAGGCCTTTTGCCCAAGTTCTCCAGTTGGTCACTGGTTAAGCTGGGGCCCGCTAAGGCTTATAACTTCCACACAGGTTTAGATCAACAAGGCTTTATCCCTGGAACAAACTATTTAATGCCTTGGGACATTGTCATCAGGACGAGAACCGAAGATGAAGGGGACCTGGATACCAATTCCTGGCCTGCACCTAACAAGGCTGTTCCTGGAAAAAGAAGTGCAGTTGTGATGGGAAGAGGGAGACGGAGAGATGACATAGCTCGAGCTTTTGTAGGATTTGAATACGAAGATGCTCGTGGTAGGAGGTTCATGTGTTCAGGGCCCGATAAGGTCATGAAAGTGATGGGAGGGGGGCCAAAGGAATCTGCCATCAAGGCCCTCAATTCTGACATGCCACTGTACATCCTGTCATCGACTCAGGGACGAGGACTGAAGCCGCATTACGCTCAGTTCATGAGACTCTTTGTGGTGGTTCCCGATGCTCCACTGCAGATCACGTTAACACCTCAGGTAAGAGATGGAAGAGAGAATCAGGTAACTGCAGAGAACGAGTTTGGTTGTTGCAACGGTAACTGCAGGACCAGAAGGTAGAAGGGTGGTAGGCCACGGGTGTCAGAGTTCCTTGGTGCCACAAGGAACTCTTTCCAACTCACCAACTTCCATCAAGTTCCTAAAGCAGTAGTCGTGAAAGTATCTGATTTATAAACAGGGTTGGGCAGGGTTTTTTCCTGCACTTCAAGACTGGCTTATGCCAGCTTTATACTTCGTGTAAATTAAGTTTTAAAAAATATTTTGTAAAGGATGAATTAATTCTGCAATCCTGCAATAATTTCTTCTTTTTACAAAGGTAACGAGTAATGACTGTAAGAATGAATTTCTCATTTTAAATGTCATAGGGAAGAGCAAAGCAGTGAGTCGCTCATTGCAGACATTAGTTATTAGCTACCTTTCGCATTTAGGAGGTGAAAAGGTGTTGGGTGTTTTCATTAAGATTTCCTAGTTTATTAAAAAATAAGAAAAACCTTCTGTTTACACTTTTTAATGTTTAAGGTAGTAAAATATGTCATGCAGTTACTGCTACGTGAAATGTGTGCACGTAAGTGCTTAGTGTTTGGTAGGCTGTGGCAAGAAAATTGGTGTTTGCCACATAGTAGTGCCACTGGATAGCAAGTCAGCACAAATACTCGAGCTGGTTGAGAAGTGCCACAAGATCCTTAATGCTGAATCACAAAATGGTGGAGTTTGCTTCTTTTATGGGACACCTTCAATTACTCAAGTACAAACCTGCTCTGGTTTAGAAATTAAAGGAAGAATACTGACTGAAACATGGCACCAGTGGCAAAATTCCAGTGAGGTTTGCAGTTTATCACCTTGTTTGAAACTGAGGCAAGAATTGAAGGTTCAGTTTGTGCTGATACTTGTTTTGCTCTTCGTTCCCAGCTTATATCTGTGTCACAGCTTTGGACTCCTAAGGGTGTGTTTTTATTCAGAAAATCCATTACGTTCTCATATCAGTTCCTCACATGCATAAGACTTTCTGGATCTTTTGACACATATAATAGAAGAGACATACTAAATGTTGTGCAAACCCTTGAAAATTCACATTGGTTTAGGAGGAGGTAACAGCTCGATGCTATCTGCTGTTACCACAGCGTGTACTACTGCCATGAGGTGCATGGTCTGTGTTTGTATTTGGGATCAGGTTGTGATTTAAATTCAGCATTTTCACTGTGATAAAACTGGAAATTGATGAATGTCTCATGACAACAGCACAGTGGTTTCCTGGAGTGTGAAGTGGATAAGTGGTTGTAGGCGATGCTTCAGACACTTCCTTAGGTTCAGCTTGCATTTAAGTTTTAGGGGTTTTAATTCTAATGATGGTTGATTATCATATTTCCTTTTGTTTTCAGGTTCAACCAGGGCCACCACCTTGTCCTGTGTTTTACCCTGAGAAGCAGGAAATAACCCTTCCCTCTGATGGACTGTGGGTGCTTAGATTTCCTTACGCATACGTGACAGAACGTGGACCCTGCTTTCCTCCCAAAGAAAGCCAACAATTAATGAGTTACAAAGTTCTCCGAGGAATACTAAAAGCAATTACACAATGAGAGTTATTCTGGTAGATTGATTTTAGTTTGAAAAGGCTCTCTCCAATCTAATGGATTTTGATGCATGTCTTGTTACTCAACACCTATCACTGCGATCTCGTGAAGCCCGCTGTATTTCACTGGAACACGGTCAGATTGAAAGTAAGGCCTGATAGCAAAGTGAATAAAGGAATCCAGGAGTCATGTAAATTTTCTATTTGTTAAAATTTCCACATGTAAAAAATAAAAGACAGTTATTGTAATAGAGTGAAGCCTGTATTGCTAGGTGTTAGGGTGATAATGCTTTTTGCCATCCCCTTCTTTCCATTTAAGTTCTTGGGAATAATTAAAAACTAGCATTGCCTGAAATCAAGAGATTCCTTCGTCATATTGAGGCAATGATGGGCAGAATCTTTTCTCTTTCTAAACATGCTATTTTTGTGTAAACAATAGATGCTTATAATGTGGTGAGAAATCGTTTTGGTCTTGTCTTTAAGAAACCAAAGGCATTGCAGTTCTGACTTGCATTACCACCATAGCCAGAAGCTGTGCTTACGTATAGCAAGGTGGAATATTTTATTTGTATTCATAAAACAGATTTTGTTAAGAGGCCAAATTGATTAATGTCTTGGAACTGCAGTTCTCTTTGGAAACTAAATCTGCTGGTTGGTGTGTGGAAAACACAGAGCTGTGTAAGTTTGTTATAAGCAACTGCAGCTTAATTGTCAGTAGACCAGGACTTGCAGCAATTAGACTTCTGGTTGCTAAAAGGATGACTTTGGCCCAGTTTGAACCTCAAATTGAGAGAATTTGGTCAATTACACTATGCTTTCCTGAAGATGAGCTATGTGTTGTGTTGAAAGATAGGTTAAATAGATGAGCTTCACCTGTTGGTGCCGAAAAGAGACTAGTCACAGTAAATCAATTTCTAACATTTTGTCAGGGTAAGATGTATTAACAATCCTGGCTGTAATTTAGTTGCTAGAATATTTGTTTTTCATTAGCATGCATGCAAAATTGAATTTGCCAGTGTGTAACAGTAATTATACTGCCTGACCAGAGTTCAGACCTGTTTTCTGTTTGGCTTGGAACATCTCTGATCAGCTGGGTGTGGAAAACACTTCCCTTGTCTGTGGAGTCGGTATCTCCCTCTGCGTTTCTTAATGAATTCAGATTTACCAGGCACTCAGCCATTCCCGGGCGCAGTCAATAAAAGGAAAAGCTCTACAGGGAACAGTTGTCTCTGTGAGATGTGGCCGCGGTACAGGCACCAGACAAAGCGAAACGCGAGACTAATTACTGTTTGCTGTCGGAAAACGCTCTCGGCGTTTGCGAAGCGCTTTAACAACGCAGGGTCGCGGCGGCCCGAGACCCCGGCCGGGGGCTGAGGGCGAATCCCTCTGAGGTGGAACTGCCTCCCGGGCGGGTCCGTGGCGGGAAGGGCGGGGGTCTCCCCGCGCCTGCGCACTGCCGCCTCCCGGCTCAGGGGCGGAGGGTGGCGGTGCGGCTGCGCGGCCGCAGTGGCAGCCGTAGGGGCGGCAGCGGCTCCCGCAGCGGCGGCGCCTCCTCGCTGGGAGAGAGCTGCGGACCGGGCCGGGAGGGGGGACGGGACGGGCGAGACCGGGCGGTGAGCGAGGCGACCAGCGAGGGACGCAGGATGTCGGCGACGCTGTACCTGCTCTCCACGCTGGGCGGATACGTCTTCACCTCGGCGCTTCTTCTCAAGTGTCCGGGGCTGCTCCATCGGCCCAAGCGCCAGCGCTTCCGCTGCCGGCACATCTCCCATCGCGGTGGTGAGTGAGTGGGCTCGGCGAGGGGGTGGAAGGGGAAAACTCCCTGCCTGACGCGGCGACGGCGGCGACGGCTTCCCGCTCTCCCCTTGGGTGGGCGAAGGATGCGGCCGCCTGCCGCTCCCTGAGTGCTGAGGGGCTGCCCTGGCCCCCCGCGGTCGCCTCTGGTGGCGATGCCTCTCCGCTCCCTCGGCAGGCTTCTCCCGGCGCCGGGTACGGGTGGGTCTGAGGGGCTGCTGCGCTTTGCCCTTCGCTCGCAGCGGGCTCCCTTTAAACCTTCCTCCCGCAACCTAATTTTAGGTGCCACCTGCTGACCGGTGCTTGATTTCAAAGCTGAATTAATCTCCGAACTCAAAACGCGTCAGCCGAAATCAGCTTGTTTTACGTGGGTCGTGGTGGGTTCCCTCTCAAACGTGTATTATTTCCTCCCGGTGGCTGCGTATTCTGGTATTTCTCTTCCCAAGGAGAGAGGTGGCTGACTTGCTTAGGTCAGGTACCAAAGATCGAGCTTCTTGCCTCTGGCAGCCTCTTCACTTTTCTGTTTCAGAAGAAATGCGGTTTACTGTGACTGTTCTTGCCCCCCTTGTTCTTGGAGGCAGTTAATGGTTCCATTCCGTTGTAAAACCGATCTCATTTTGAGGGTCTGGCCCCCTCTGAGAAGGCCTTGTAGGTAGGCTATTTGCTTCTATCTAAAATAGCTAAAAAGTGTTTTTAAACAGAAGATGTTTTCTTCTACATTTTCTGAAGCATTGGGAGGAAAAAACCTACATCAAATTTTATTTTCCTGTTCCTTGAAGATCAGTTTTGTTCTTTTTTCCCCCTCCTGTCCCATTCAGTTCAGGAAAATATTGCCAGTCAGTTTTCTATTAAATATTTTTCCCAAAATTCTGTGGGACATGCTGAGTTTAAACAGTTTTCAGTGCCATACCTACTGCCAATTTATGCAGTCTGATCACAGGCTCAGCCAGTGGTTCTTATCTACTGCTTCTACCTTGAATTATTAAAGTACAAAAACTAGAGTTGTTCTCTTAGAGCCTTTATTGCTTGCATTTCTTTAATTTAGTTTACGGAATAGATTTAAGTTCCTTAGGTATAGCACAAACATGCCTTTTGGTTCGGAACCAAAGCCGTTTCCTCGTAGGTATGTATTTTCATTAAACAAACAGATGTTCTCTGTGTTGGTTGTTACTTATTTGTTTGTTAATGTGGAAGCTATTAAAAACTTGCAGATGACTTTACTGGAACTTGGTATGATCTCTTTAATCTTCTTTTGTTCTCACTTCACTGCAATGACCTAAGTTAAGACATACAGCCCTAAGCCTAGAGAGAATGTGTTTCAGCTTCAGCCAGTTGTGCTTAGCACCATTAGAACAACAGGAAAGCCTTACTCAACAGGAGGATTGTGCATTAGGTGTTCAAAGTCCGCAGTCTTCGAATTGTTCTGTGTCTACATGTATACTGTGAAACAACATCTCAGCAGGTTTTTGCTCATCAGGTATTATGAGACTGAAGATCACTTGCTCTTTGCTCTCTGTAGTATTTTCCTTGTAACTTAAATTCCTGTGGGACTTGAACTCTCATCTGGCTTTAGTCATGCTGTAGCTTTAGACTCTGTGTCAGGTTTCCTATTGCATTACTCCTATTAATTTCAGCGATCAAGATAACAATTTGTTTCACTTCTTCCTCTCTGAGGTGAACCCTTATATCTGAAGTTTAAGTCTGTGGATTTGAGTTTTGGTTTTGCTTTTTCATGCAAGAAAAGCATTTCTTATCTCAGTCTATAGCTCATCACTGGGAGCGTTCCTGAATTATTTCTTCACTTCTGTGTAACTTTAAATTGGTCATTTCTGAGATCAATAATTAAGTCTTTATATTCTGTATTAGTCCTCTGTCAGTGCCAGCTATGTGGTCTGGATTGCAGAGTCTTTGAGGCAGAGTAGCATGCTGATTTTTACAGAATCAGAGTAATTGAGCTTGGAAGGGACCTCTGGATATCATCTTGCCTGACCAGTGCAGCGGGCAACTACAGCAGGCTGATCAGGACCTTGTCCAGTTAGGTTCTGTTAGGTCCACAGTCTCTCCCAGCAGCCTGTTCCAGACTTTGGTCACTCTTAGAATACAAGAGGGTTTTTTCTTCTCTTTATAAACGGAATTTCTTGTATTTCAATTTGTTCCAAATCCCTTTTGTCTTTTACTTGGGCACCATAAAGTAGAGTCTGGCTCAGTCTTCTTTACTCCCTCCCATTCAGTATTGATACATGTTGGTCAGATCCTTCCGAGCCCCTCTCATCTATACATTTAGATAGAATCTCTCATCCCTTAGTGTTCACCGCCCTTCTCTGGCCTTGTCCCAGTAGATCCATCTCTGTCTCTTACTGTGGAGCTCAAAATTGGACACAACACTGCAGTTTCACCAGTACAGAGTAGAGGGGAACAATCACCTCACTTGCTTTCAGTTAGCCTACGCAATCAAAATGTTTGGATGTGGCTGCTTTGGCTCACAGGATGCTGAAGTATGCAGGGGAGGGTCATTCCTGTGTAGCACATGCAACAACACAAATGGGGCAGCACATGAATCTGGAGAGGCATTTGAGTAAATGTCAGAAACCCTTCAGTCAGCCCAACCTTCTTGGCTTTTTTCAGTACATCAAATCACTTCCCTGCCATAGTTCCCTTTTTTTT
>VZTU01031094.1:235052-255500 GCA_013400835.1 Zapornia atra | reverse complement strand
CCCCCTGAAAGATTTACCTTTTTTTTTTTTTTTTTTTGAGTGTGGTTTGTGAAAGCCATGTTGTGCTCATCTAGAATTTCTGTTTCAGCTCATCTCTCAGCTTTCCCTCGTCTCCCCAAAACACCACAAGTCAGGCATTGTTACCAACTGGTTGGACTCACCATACTGACCTCCCTAACCTGTGACTTGTTGGAGCAGTAATCTCGAGTTTTATTTGGGGGAATTTCTGCCCAGGAATGTTAGGATACTGTTGGTCACAAATTGAAGACCGACTTGGTTTCCCCCATGCCCCAGTCTCTTATTATTTAGGATGTATCACAGCCAATAAGTAATATAAACCCCTCAGTTTTTATTGTAATTAACTTACAACTAATCATCCAGGTTTTCCTATCTGTTAGGCTGTCATCAAAAGTACACGATGAGGTTCTCATGCTCTCCTCTATCCCTCAGCCCCTTTGCCACTCATCCTGTTCCAAGTTCTGCAGTCCAATTCCACACAATACTGGTGAATGTCTCCTCACCAGAGCTGCTGTGGCCTTACCAGATCGGTTTACATTACACCATGTGGATTTTGTCATTGTGATTCTAAGTCACTTTGTAAACTTCCCAGTGTGAGCTAACCTGATAGCAACACTTTGAAATTGCTAGTTGTGCCTGCGTAGAATTGACCTGCTTTAATTAAGTAACTAAACACAGACCTAGATAAGTATGTACTGGTAAGGCCTCGGTCACAGGCAAGGCCTTAATTGGAGCTTTTATAATTGTTGTTTACAAAGCCTGTCATTCATCACTGTCAGTGAGTAGTTAAAATTTGTATAGATATCTTCATCAGTACACGTGTCTTCCTGAGTTGTTTTGGTTATTGGTACATAATACTGCCTATTTTCTGAGGGAGAGAGAAGGCACAACCTTTTCCAAGCTATAACCGGGCTAATTTTCAAAGATTTTTATGGAGAGAGTGAGGGCTTAAGAGCCACAGAGTTGACTCCTCCTGCCTGAGAGAAAATTTAATGTGCTTGTCCTTTAATTTCTTAACTGGCATTGATGTCTCATTCCTTATGTGTGAGGCCTCTCTTTGCCAGCAGCATAAACCTTTATTGATGGATTTGTGCTGTTTCAGGAGGTATCCTTGCACTCAGAAAAAGAGGTTGTCACTTCTTTGAACATCAGCTGGGTTATGTGTTTAGGGAATATAAGTTTTTTGGGATTCTTGGGCACTTTTTTCTGTTCTCTCATACCTTTCCTCTTATTATTCCTGCAACTCTGAAATAGTTCATAGTTTGCATACACTGTTCCTGGGAGCATGCTGTCATTGCCAAATACAATGCCTCTAAGGAAGAACGGGGCACCCAGCCTCTGGTAAAATAAACACTTTGGTTTGTGTATTCAAAGTGTTATACAAATCCAAGATAAGTCTTCTGGTTGGTTTTGTTTTACCTTGGAAAAGTCCTGTCTCTTGGGTGTCCCCAGTAGATTAGTGGCAATGGGGATTTCTGACTCTAGCTTCATACTCGTTCTTCCAAATACTTCTTCAATATACATACATTTAAAAATCCTTTATTTTTTTAAATTATTATTCTACTGGGATTGAGGGGAGGAGAAGGATTTTGTACATGCTTAGGATTGTTGGTTTGGGTTTTTTTGTAGGTGCTGGAGAGAATCTGGAAAACACGATGGCAGCCTTTCACCAGTGAGTACAAACGGAACCAGCAGTATTCTCATTGTCTTTAGTGAGTGAAGCAGTCAAGAAAGAGCTTCCATGAGTTGGTTACAGTCTCCTGTGTCTGAAAGTAATCTCCCCTTTGAGTGAATTCTGTGGGTTGCAGAACACTGCTGCAATTTAAACACAGAGGAATCGCGATACCACAAACTGATCTATACACAGTAACATGGTAGCCTGGTGACTGGAAATAAAATTCCTGAGGCCTGATTCCTCCTGTGCTAGCTAATAAAATGTGAAACAATACTGCTTTGATATTTCAGTTTCATAGTGTTCCATTCCCCTCCTCTATATAGGAAGTTAGCAGTTTATCTCCTAGAATTACTGTGACTGAAATCCTAATGTTAACTAATTTTCAGTATACCTTCTGTAAAGTTATTTAATATACCTACTGTAAAGTTATTTAAAATGTCTGTATTATGGTTTTTTTTGCTCCATACACATAATTCATTTGCACAATGTGTGAAAGCCTCTTATCTAGGGGTTTAAAGCAGAGTTGTACTGCAAAGCCTTTCTTTAAGTCTCTAGCATTTCAGTAGTGAGTTCTAACAAGGTTCTCAAAGGCATTTGAAAAAAGAAGCACAGCTAGAACTCCAGCTGCCAATGAGCAGGGACCAAATTCTGTAAGCTTCTCTTTGGTTTGTTTGTGGGTTTGTGGTGGTTATTTTTTTAAATTTGCTTTGTGCTAGTGGCCTCATCAGTTTGCACATTTCCTTGCAGGCTGAGGAGTGCCAGCTCTCCCAACCAAACAGTGCTATTGAAAGTACTGCAGTATTTTCTATCTCCATGGAAGCGCAGCATAGTCTTGTGGTTTGGGGTGGGTTTTTTTTCCCTGCTGGCCTGCCTCTTTTCAAGTCTGGTACCACACTTTCCAAAGAGTGCTGCTTTTTTGGTTTTTAACTATTTCTTCATTTTCATTTACTATCACACTGGTTTTATATGCACAGGGCTCTTACCAAGGTAGTTATATTCTATTTTTATATCACTTAGGGGGAAGTCTTTTACAGAGAGAGTGGTGAGGGGCTGGAACAGGCTTCCCAGAGAGGTGGTGGTTGCCCCATCCCTGAGGGCATTCAAGGCCAGGTTGGATGGGGCCCTGGGCAACCTTGTGTAGCTCCAGCCTTGGAGGCTGGTGGCCCTGCCTGTGGCAGGGGGTTGGAGCTCTGTGCTTCTTGAGGTCCCTTCCACCCCAGACCGTTCTGTGATTCATTCCCAGAAGTACGCTGTAGTACTTAAAGTAAGGACTGTACTAGCAGTCAGATACTGCTTGGTGGTAACACAGATGCTTGGCTTCCTGTCCTCTGACTCTCAAGTAGTTTACAACTATAGTGTAACGAAGGTGTTGAGGTCTCCTCCTTGAACCATCACAGGTGCCGATAGTGAAGTTCAGTTGCTTGTTTTGAACTTGTCTTGCCTGAATAATAAAGGCATATTGCTTTTTCAGGTAGCAGAGTCAAAGTGATTACTTTGCATTAGGCAGTAAAAGTTCTTCTGGCTTCTTCTGTGGAGGAGTAAAGGCTTTGTCCTTCCCATTTGCTCAGTCCCATCTCTGCTGGTGAGCTAGCAAAAGGAATTGGGTAGAAAAACTGATGATCTGCATGGTAAAGAAACATCTGGATTGGCTCAGATGGCTGGTATGAACTAATCGATTTATAATCCATCAGACTTTGCACGAAGCCAAACAGGGTGTGCCTGCCAGAGCCGTTCCTGCAGGTTTGCACAAGCAGGCATGTTTGACCACTGATGCAGTTGAACCCAAAGAAGAGCTCTTGTCTGTGGCATGGGATCTGCCCCCTTCCTTTCACTTTGTGGACACCAACCTAAGAATGAGCAAGCAAATCGTTTTATTTGTGCTGTTTCCACATCAGCAGTGATTGGAGAATATTTAATACCACTGCATGAAGAAGAAATTATTCTAACAATATAAAAACAAAGTGTAGGGGAGGGTTAAGGCCTTATTGGCAGTTCCAAGTTCTATGCTAGCTTAATTAAAGAATATTCTGGAAAGCAATTGATAAGCCTTTTGTGCCAAAGGCAGTAAATTTTTGTTAGTGTGGTAAAAATACCCAGTAGATTTTTTGAGCTGTAGTCATGTTTTACTGACTCTCAATGCTTCTGTGGTAGTTTTAGATCTTAAAATAATTGATTTAAAGCTAAAGGAGACACTTGTTATGCCTTTAAAGTATCCAGGGATCTGGCATAAAAGATGTCACAAGAATTTAATTACAGGTTTAATTGTCCCTAATACAGCCACGAGCTTTAGTATTGTCTCAACAGGAAGCTGCTAAGTAAACTCTCCAGATATTTATCTCTTGTTTTCATTTTCTTTTATGAACATACTTGGTTAAGAGAGAAAGCTTTAAACACTAGTTACAGCAGTACAAATGCGTGGTCAGCTCAGTATTTTAAACTCTGTACATTGTGTACATTAGACCTTGCCTAATGGAATTTAGTTTCCAAGGTAAGTCATTTCTTAAACGGTTCCAATATGCCCTTTTGCTTGAGAACAGTTGGAGTTAAACACAAAGAGCCTCATCGCCCTCGTTTGCAAATGTGAGGCTGCTGCACAACTCAAGTTCTGGAGCGACTGGATCTGAATCCAACACGTTCTTCTGAATCTGGAGAACATCTGGAGTCTTCTCTGGAGCAATGTAGACTTGATTTGTTATTACACAGCTGCAGAACAAACTGTTTTCCAGCTGAAAAAAACACAGCACTTTAAGGAAGCTTATTTAGAGCAATCTCCTAGTAAGAGCCTGGCAGATTCTCAAATTTGTTACCAAGGCAAGTTGTTGTTCTCCTTTTTCCACACAGCATCAGTCCTGAATTTCTTAAAGCAGTGATATTTCGAATAGTTGCTGGTTAAATGATAATATCTGGTACTAGATGGGAACATCTTCTACAAATGTGGTTAATCTCCTGCAGGAGACACTTTTCCTCAGGAGAAAAAATTATGGAGAATAGGCTGTGTATCTTCTGTGTGTAATAGGATTTGTTCCCCCTCTAATTCTTAATTACTGGTACGGGAAAAACAGTTAACAAGTTGGTTTTAATTTGACAACCCCCTTCTTGATCATTATCCCAGTTGGACCCGAAATTGTGTTTAACACTTAGGGGAGTATATTCTTTTTTTGTTTGCTTTCTTACTGCATTTGTGAATGTTGATGGCAGGTTTCTACTTCAGCAGTCAGTAAAGCCCTTTTCTTGAGGAAAATCGGAGAGCTTTGGGCCCAGTATATACTGTAGATGTTACGGGTTTGTTTGTAGGTGGGTGAAAGAACAGCCCAGTGTTGTGGAGGAAGTGGTCAGGCTGAGACTTTTAGCTGTCTGCTGGAATGACACTTCCTGAGTATCTTTACTAACGAAGCGAGTGATTTACTTCTCAGTGGAGTAAAGCTTGTTTTTTCTGTTCTGGTGTGAGGGCTTTGCACTTCCTTTTCATCAATATTACAACTACTTTCCCCTTTCATGATGACGATTCCTATGAGCTAAGCTACTGTAAAGTGGATTTAGGGTTGGATTGTGACTTCTCAAAGCAGTGGATTGGAAGAGGAGCAGCTATTTTTCTTTAAGAAGTCTGACTGGGTGTTTTGATGTTTGTGTTTTGTTTTTTCCTTTAAAATTAAAACTTTTTTGTTAAAGTGGGGTTTTTTTAAAGCCTGAAAGCCCCATTGCTAATTTCCTGAGCCATCTGTTCCTGATTAGCTTAAATCAAGTTAACAGCTTTCGCATCCCTGTCATTTGCAGTTTATACTTACCACAGAATTGATTAGCTCTTTTTAAAAAAGAGCTTGATTGTTTCAGTGGTAAATGGGCTGATACTAATAAACATCAGACTCAACATTCTGAAACAAGACTTTGGAAGGAGGTTTCTCAATACCGAGGTTGTAGGGTGCAATTGATAGGTGTGCTACCTGATTTCTGTGGAAGACAGAGCCAAAACTCCCAAGTTCGAATCCCAACTCTGATTCATGAGATGTTGTTTATTCTTGCATCAGCTTCCTCACTGCAGCAGAGTTATTTGCTTCTTGCTTTGCAGCAAGACTCTGAGGGTTCATTGCATCATAAAGCATCTAAAGTGCCTCTGCTGGGATTAGTTTAATTGAATAACACCTCTGTGTGAGGTTTGGACCTGTACAAAATACACGTGCAATTCAAGGCAGCCTTCCTTGCTTCCAGTGCTGTTAATATAGGAACAGACATGTTGGAGCTGGATTGTCACCTGACAAAAGATGAGCAAGTGGTTGTGTCCCATGATGAGAACCTGAAGAGATCAACAGGAGTTGATGTCAACATATCTGACCTCAAATACTCAGTAAGTTGAAGAAAAAAGAAAACGTTAGTGCTAAATGATGTTTTAAAATGTGTTTGTAGAGTGGCTGGGGTGGGCCCATAGGTCTTGTGCATGTGTGTGGATGTCTAGTATCTGAAATCTAAGGAGGGCATTCATCTTGATTTTTAAAAAAAAAGCTAACTAGGCTCTCTGTGTAGTCAAGGGAGAAAAGCTGGCACGTTTCCAGAGGGTGATTAACTCTGTCCAACACCAGGTTGGATGAATAGCTTTCTGGAGGTGGGCCTGTTTTGCCATACTGGTGACAGAGGAAGCTTAGTCAACAAGCTCCTTCTTGCATGACCAGCTTTTTAATGGGGAAACCAGTAGGAGAATGCCACCTGCATTGACAGTTTGGAAAGCCTGTTTTCAGAACTGTCTTTCCATCTGATATTTAAGTGGAATTCTCGCAACTTTCAGACAGGTGTCTGCAAAAGTTTTGCCTTACTCAGCTATGGGTAACAGCAGTCTTAATGTCAAATACTTTGAGTAAAGATGAACACAGTGCTTCTAAATCACTTTTGGGACAAGAAGATTTGAAAAGTATGTGTTTTTTTCTTTAAAGATAAATTATATGGCTTAGGAATTTCTTATCTTTTTGAGAGAAGCCATGATTGTATACCTATATTTGAGTTAGTGCTCCATTTCTCTGTATTTTTAAGGAACTTCCACCATATCTCTGCAAGTTGGATGTCACATTTCAGAAAGGTATGGTTTTGCCTTTTACTGTTTCAGTTTACAGTACCAGTAACTAATTTTCTGTTACTGTGATGTGGTGATTTCTTATTTTGACAAAGGGAGTAGAAAAGTGGATTTGCTTCTATCAGTATCTCCATAAGAGAAGTTCTAAAAGGAAAATATAATCCTAGCTTTAGGAACCAAACTAAACTTTTTTTTCTCATACCAGTTGGCAGTGACTGAGTTTCAGCTGTAAGATATCTTATCCCAAGTAAACATTTCAATTGTTGGCTTGTCTGCTTCTTGCAACTGCTTTCCAGTTTGCTTGTGACATCTTCAGACGGTGCTGATTCAAAGTTTGATGTTCCAACAAACAGAAGGTAGAAGAGAGTTTTCTTTACCACTCAGATGCCATTGTGCTAGTACACTCTGGGCTTGAAGTACTGTGAGATGTCAGACAGTATAGATGATTTGAGAAGGATGAATAGGAAGAGTAACAGTTACTGTACATATGACTTAAGGTTCAATCTATATTACTCTGAAAGAGGAAAACCTAAAAAAAAAAATTAACCTGTTTTCTTGTGAAAATTGTTGTTCTGAGAGTATAACTTGGGTAAAGCATACAGGCTAAAATTGAGAGAGCTTTCACCTAGAACAGGCTCACAGAGATGCTACCAGATGTGTTTGCTTGCTCAAGGGGCTTTGTGAGTCTTGTATAGCCTTTCCATAATTGAGGTACCCTGTAAGTAAGTCTTGTGTTAAATATTTCTGTTCAAAACACTTTAAAATGGTCTGAGATCAGATCTGTGCCATCTTATTTTCACACATATGTATCTTTTGTTCATGTACAGTAATACAAAGAGACAGCGAGAGCCTTCGGTTAATTCCCCCAAGCCACAAGCAGTTTGAGGCAATGAAATTTAAGGGGTTTGCCATCTGTTCCCTTTACTTGTTATGCTTCTCCAGCAAAATTTCCTAGAAAGAAAAGGGGTTTTTTTTCATTTGGACTTGTTTTATGTTAATTTCATTGCATTTCCTACATGGTAGCAGAGCCTGTGTTTGCTATTTCAGGACTTCAATGATGCCTGCACTCCCACTGCTGCTAAATTGTGACTGAATTTAATGAAGTTCAAACCTAAACATGCAATATGATATGCTCAGGGCATTTTTATTATGGTAGTGAGCTTGTCATAATTAATTACAACTATCTCAGTGAACTTTTATTTTTGTTTAAACGTGTGCTCATTCTAGGAACTTTTTTATTATTATTTTTATAAGATAACAAGTGCTCTGACACATCAGCTTTTATCTGTAGTGTGTTAAAAATGGTCACAACACTGGCAACTTTCTTGTTTCCCCAGAATGTCACTGTGAGGGAAAAGACAACCGTATCCCACTCCTGAAAGAGGTGTTTGAGGCGTTTCCACAAACTCCTGTCAACATTGACATCAAAGTGAACAACAATGTGTTGATCAAAAAGGTACGTGAAAATCTCTGCTGAACTCAGACTGAACATCATGTAACGGTGTTGAAAATCCAAAAGGAAACTTCCTTAGAGTTGCTAGCAGTCTGACACTAAAATCTGTGTTCTTGGACTGCTTCATCATTCACACGTTGGCATGATAATACAGAAGACCAAGAAGTGATCTTGTTCAGGATACTTGGCAAGCAGCTCTCTACTGCCCCTTTACCTTGGTGTGAAGCTGATGCTGCATCGCCAGGCACGTTTGTTTTATACTTTACATAAAGGGTTGTCTTACAGACTGTTGCCTACCAAAGCATCATAAAAACATGATGTCTGCATAAACATAAGTGTTAATTACAGAGAAGGAAATCTGCCTTCTGCCAGATACTATTTTGCCATCTTGTTTTCTTAAATTCTCTAGGGTTTTTGGTAGGTATGATGGTGTTTGTGTTGACCTGAAGACCTGTTTCTTTCCAGTCAAAGCAACACAATCATCTTAAGATGAGAGAGAGTATAGAAGAGCTATCTTTTCTTTTAACATCATAGGCAGTTCAAAAAGTAACAAGTAGAGTTTCTGTTGAATAATTCTGCACAAAATTTTCAATGAATACATGTTAGGGCTCTGCTCTTTTATATTGCAGGTTTCAGAACTGGTGAGTCAGTATAAGCGAGAGCATCTGACGGTGTGGGGAAATGTCAACTATGAAGTTGTATCAAAGTGTCTTAAGGAGGTAAGAACAGGTCCAGCTTCTTACTGTGTGGTGACAAAATCTACAGAAAAGCACACTGTAAAGCAAGAGCTAGCCAGCCCTGCCAGACTCTGTATGCTGCTGACTACACAGTTACAATAAATCAAGCACAGTTAACACCTGTGTACTCTGCCATAGACTACTTGGGGAATTAAGCTTAATCATATTTTATTCTTGTTTATAAAATATAGGGTGTTAGGATTTTATGCCAGGAACTCACAGAGCCTGTTTTGCACGTCACTCATCTGGTACAAAAGCATTTTTCCTAAGGCTTGCTTATCGTGTGTTTCTTTTTATGAAAATAAGGGATGTGGCCACTAGCTGACACACAGTTATGTTGGTATAAAGCTGTTTTACAGCTACAGGTTCTGTTCCTTTCTATGTTGAGAAATAGTACAGTTGAGATTTAAATTAAAGCTGTGATTAGTTCAAGGGAGTTGAGGACCTCAGTGAAACAGATCTCGTTGTGAGTACTGATCCTGTTCTGATCTACCTGGGATCAGATAGATTTGTTCTTTTTCATCACATCACTGCCCATAAACCAGCATCTTTAAAAATGTGTTGTGAGGTGAGTCGATGTGATACTAAACTGTAACAAGTCCTGTGCTCAAGCACAGTGTGTTCTTTGCCATAATACTACTCTGAGAGCAAATGCTACATGTTGTCAAGCAGTGTGGAATGATGAAAGCAGGTAACATGAGCAGTACTGAAAACTTTCTGGGTCCCAATGCCCCTTGAAACAGTGGAAAACTTTGCTTGGATTACAAGCTACCAGAAAGTAAATTCAGTGGCAGGCATATCATAAACAGTTGGCAGCCTAGACTTTATGCGCAAGTGCTAAACTTTAAACATGTATTGATGAGTAATTTTAATTGCAGCAGACTTAATAACCTACCGAGATAATTTATAATCTTTCTTTCCTGGTTCCTGCAGAATGCTGACATTCCCATCATCTTCTGTTTGCAACGTGTGCTCCTGCTCCTTGGCTTGTTTTACACTGGTCTGTTGCCATTTATTCCTTTCAAGGAAGAGTTCTTGGAAATTCCCATGCCTTCAATCATCCTCAAGTGAGTTAGAGTCCACCAGCAGGTGCTGTGCTGAAGTGGTAGTGAAACAAGTGAATGATAATGCCAGTGGGAGCATTGCTTTGGTCACTGTCCTTGTGCTGAGAGTATGGTTGTGTTAGTTTAGGCATTTCTGTATATTCCCAAGAGAAGGCTCTGCAGATCTGCTCCTCCTGTCTCAAGCCAGCTTGAGTTACTCAGTTGTTAATGTGGAGTACCTGTGTATATCAGTGCTTTCTGTTCACAGCATCTCCATGTGTGCCATCTAGTTACTTAACGAACAGCACTGCTACATATTAGTAAGACTTGCACTTTTTTCCCTCTTTCTTGAGAAATCATCTGAATAAGGCCAAGAGGCAAGTCAGTAATAGGGTGGATATGAGATTTCGTGTGCTCTTTGTTTCTCATGCTTGACTCAAAATGCTGCTGAATATCCATCTCTGCTGCTTCTCTTAAAATGTAGGACATTTCCCTTGTGTAACCCAATTCTAAGTCACTGTCGTAGAGAAATTACTGTGCCAATTCAAGAAACTGCAAGATTAATTCCTCATGTTCCCTTTGCAGGAACATCTCAAATAATGTTTTAATCTGCGCTCTGGTAAATTTTTTTTTGTTTCCTTTTCCTCAACAGGCTGAAAGAACCACAGAAGATTTCAAGAAGCCAGAAATTCATTATCTGGCTAGCTGATGTGTAAGATTTTAATCTTACTAAATTTTTATTTCTGTTTTGCCTATGCATTAGCAGTATGCTCAGGCAATTAAGACTAGTTATTGCTGCAGGTGGTTTTTTATGTTGTCATTTTTCTCAGTTTCTTCTAGCTTTATTGGCAATGCAGCATAAATCATATTCATTATGTAGGTGTTTCATAACGCTTTGTTTTTCATACCCTGAAACACACTGAGGTGCAGCAACAGTGGGAATTATTCCAGTTTATTCTGTCTAGTTTTTGTTGGTGTGTGTTCAGTTAATTAGTATGCAAGTAGGTGCAGAATGCAGCTTTCACGTTTCATAATGATGTCAGAGGAGATAGCCTGGCTTACATGGAAGGCTGTGCATGTCAAGAATATCTGTGCTTCAGAGGAAACTTAGTCATATGCTTTCAGAGGTTGAAGGCATGAAGTGTCTGCTGGTTCCTGCTTCATGTCTGACATCTGTAGGTTCAGTTTCTTGAGTGACCAGTAGAAATTTCATGTCTTTGCTTTCAGAAGAGATTTTATCCTTCAGGCCAGAAGGTATCGATGGGTTGGATATGGTGCAGGGTACCTGTATGATGACAGAAGGATATGCTGGATTTCATCTTTGGAAGAGCTGATACCAACATCCATAGCTAATGCAAATCTCTGGGTACCAGTGTTAACCGGTCTGGAGTTGCTCAAACTGTTTTCTATAACTAGGTTTCTTTTTACTTTCCTGTGGCAAACGTTGAATCTAAAAGCTCTGTGGAAAGTTCCATACAGAACATCAATAGATGGTGAAAATTTCCTACTGACATCAAGTTGTTAAATAATCTCTTTCTCCTTTTGGCAGATTGCTAATGAGGAAAGCGCTTTTTGACCACCTCACCGCTCGGGGCATTCAGGTACAGGGTGTCAGAGCTAAAAGAGAGTAGCTTATAACCTAGAGAGGAATTCAACCAGCCAGATATGGCCTTAAGATGGGTTCCTGTTCTCCCCAGTATGTTCAGTTGTGTTGGTAGGGTTGTATGTTGCTTTTGTTTCCTGAGCACTGGCTTATGCTGTTATATTTGTAGCTCTGCAGTTGCAAAGGAAGACTTGTATGTTTGGAAGAAGGCTCTTTAAATCCCTTTTTCCCCTCCCCACTTCAAACCTAAGGCTACAAAGTCAGATAAACTGCTCACCTGTTTGGGGCTTTTCACAAAAATAAATATTTGGACTTTTAGAATTACCTGGTGATGAAATGGGGTTGGAGTCACCACTAGAAAGTGTCCCTTTTGGGAGAGAGGGGGAAGAAGTTGGGTGTGTTTGTGTTGATGTCTTTGGCGTCGTGGTGTAATTGTTTATTTTAAACATATGTGCCATCACCTCTCTTGTGAAACAATTTAGGTCAACAGTCACCTTTTCTTTTTTTAAATTTGAGTATTTCCTGTGATAATTTGTCTTTCTCTTACCATCTTACAGGTGTATATTTGGGTACTGAATGAAGAACAAGAATACAAGAGGGCATTTGATCTGGGAGCAACTGGAGTGATGACAGACTATCCAACAAAACTTAAGGAGTTTTTACACAATTATCCAGCATAAAGGAAGAAAACAAAAGAAGTTCTTGCAGAATAGATTGTGAGCCAAGGATTTTCTTCATTAAAAGTTATTATTTGAGCAGCATACGCAGATCACTTTGTTTGAAAGATGTAATTGGATGATCTATTTCCTTGTTGTTGAGTTGCTACCTAATGTAAAGGCTGTCTATTTATTTGAAGACTTTAATTACATAGTTTACATTTGTAAATAGCTCACTTAGCAACGACGCACTTCACATGTAGTGATGACTAGGAAGGAAGTTGCTGGATAGGATACCTGTAGATAATAAGCATTATTTTACCCATCACAAGTGTTCCTCAGCAGATGTCAAGACATGTCAGTTATTCCAGTTGTCTTCTAGTGGGCAGAAGCTAAAGAATTCCTGGAAGCATAGCCTGTGTGTGCATTTCTTGTGTTGCTTTTAGTACTCAGATAACTTGTAGGACAAAAAAGGAAAACAACACACAGGAGGAATAAGAAGTAGAGTCCATGGCCAGCTACAGTTCAGTCTGTGAAGTGTAGTCAGTAAGGCAGTTGCTTTTTTACCAAAATAACTCCCTTGGTCGGTAGAGATTTACTCTGTTATTCTTACTGATGAGAGTGTTGAGCTGGCATTGCAGCTGTGTTCAGACACCTTTCTGATCTGATGGTAATACTGTGACTTAGGTCTAGACACAGCATTTGAGCCGGGTTCTGGGTTTGGCACTGAGTCCCACTGCAAGGGTCAAGGTTCTCACCTGCCTGTCAGGCTACCATGGCATGGCAGTAGCAGGGTCTCCAGAAAGGAGGATTTACACTTACTGTAGGTCATGCTTACTTTGAAATAGTCTCTTCACAAAGTCTTTTTGTGCATTTGTAGTTCTAACATCTGTTGGCTCAGTGATTGGGAGGTTGTTTTTAGGGTGAGGGACCAAAGAACACTAAAGTTTGGTCAGGAGTTTCGGGAACAAATTTAGAAGTTCCTATTAAATTAATTCATCTGAAGCAGATTTATATTCATACTCACAAAAGGAGCAAGTCTCAAGCAAGGACATGTGTAAATTTTAGTCTTTCCACAAAAGTACATTGAATATTCATTAAATGTACGTGTGTTTTACGTGGATGTAGCTTTACTGGCAAAAGCTAGGCTACCCCAAGTGTGGTGGAATGGGGGTAGGTAGGAAGGTGTTTCTGGAAGCTTTCGTGCTGCTCTGTCGTTGTGCACAGATGTTAGATGTGTGTCAAACAGATTTGAGCCTGCAGTGCCTGCGTGCTTTGGTGCCGTCACATTGGTGGTAGGGGTGTTCAGGAGGAGTTTGGTTACTGTAGCTTGCTTACACACAGTGGCGTGTGTAGCGCTCAGTCATCCGACTGTCAGATACTTCTGGAATAAAGCTATTGTTCAGTGATTGCTCCTTCTTTAAGGAGCTTCATGTGAGACTCATGGATCTGAGTAATAAGTATAGTAATCAGATGCAAGAATGTGTTTCCTGCAAGGTGTACTTGCTGTTAGAAAAACTTTTAAAGTCATTTTTGTCCCCTTGTTACCTCTGGTGTGGAAGGGCTCTGGTGTCACTCCACTGGCTGCTGTGCCCTGCTTGTAATCATGGAGCATCTTTGCTGTTTCATTATGTCTGTCAGTCAGCTGTCAGTGATAGAATGCCAAGTCCATCTGGATGGATAATACTCATTTGTGCATTATAATTTCCATGTGGATGAAGTGGAAGAAACTCCTGCATGTACAGTTAAAGTGAATGTGTAATGATGGTGGCAAATGAGTTGATGGTGTCCTTCTGACTATCTGCCTGGTAAGGATGGCTGGAGATTGAATTTCCTCTTAATTTAATCGGGGTTGTTGAATAGAGAAGAGGAAAAGGTCACTTCCTGACTACTCATAGGGAAAAGGATGGGATTATTTATTATGTGCTAAACTGCTTTCCCTTTCAGACCAGGTATGTCTGGTCAGGTAACTGCTGCTAATAGTCTCATTATTGTTCTGCCTGCTTTCTTGTAGTCACTAAATAGTTACAGAAGGGGCCCCATATGCACCTCAGTAGGTAAATGGATAAGCATTTTTTGGTCTTAATTTGGGTGTAGCTCCAGGTAATTTTTATGCAGCGTGATTTTCTTCAACTCAGTTTTATTGCTACTGAATTTCCAATACACACACCTATCCTAACATGCAAATATAATTCTGGTTTTAGACACTACTACCAAATAGCACATATGAAACTTTTTTTTTTTTTTTTTTTTTTTTTTTTTAGGCTAGGAAAAGTTAAGTTTTAATATAGCAGTCTTGATTTCTGGACTTGATCTCTCAAGTTTTCCCTCATCAAGTTTTCCCTCATCACTGCATAAATAACTCTTCTGTGTTGAATGACAAAACACAGTTACTGCAACAACAAATGTACTTTTAAAATTTCTTTTTTACCTTTGTTGTCATCTTCTCTAGCAGTGGAGTTGGAAACTCCTCCCTTCAAAGATGCCTCACACAGTTTTCAACCACTAATCTTCCCACATCTGATGTGGGTTTTGACTGTGCTGTTTATACACAATCTCTTTGATAAGTCTGCCACTTGATACCTGAAGCGTGAATGAGGAGCAGGGGGGGTTCAGTGCCAGGAAAGCTGCTGAATCTCCTCAGCCACCCATTTGGGCTTTTGTACAAGAGCTGTTGGATATCTTGAGACACATAATATTGCATGGACGAGACCATGAATCCGAGCACCAGTGCACAGGACTTGGGCCATGATAACTGTTTGTTACAAAATAATATATAATTGAGGTAACTGTAGAATGTTTGTTCTATCAAATCATTGTTTTAATATTCTGGAACTTGCTGTGTGATTTTTAAACCACTTGTACAGAAAAACATTTGTGGAGGACTTGCACAGCTGTCCAAGAGGATGCTCAGCTAATCTCTCTCTCCAAGGAGAGATTCTTTTCAGGTACCTGTGACTAAGTATTGTTTAGCACTCAGTGTGTTCTCAATCCTATTGCAAAATATTTTATGTATGAAGGATGATGCCTGTATTCCATGCACTTTTTAATTTGCAGAAAGTCTCGTGGACCTCTCTAGCTCCAAATCTATGAAGTGAATTTTTCTCCTGTTCTTGTAAAGATTGATGCTTCAGAAATGTGACGCATTAAAACATCTTTGCTCATATAATATCTAAAACTAAATGCTTATTAATTGTGACTCTGTGCCTAAAAGTATCAGTTCTGAGATTATGGGGCTGTTTATAGTGTAGCAAACATTGAGCTTTTGACGGTGGTTGTTTCATGCAGGTGGCACTGCTGAAAAGAAGGGGGTACCCTGGGTACTTCTAAGGAATTTTGGCAATGCCATTGGTTCTCTCACACAGTAACCATAGCATCTGCTACTGTGTCCATCTAAACGGAGCCTGCAGAGGGCTTAAGCCTGCCTTCTCTATGCACAAGTGAACTTCAGAGTGAAATATCTGAAGTCAATTTCAATTCACCTTTTCTATATTTTAAGACAGAAACAGTAGTAGATAAACCTGATCAGAGTTGGTCTCTGTATGCAACGCTAGAAAACAGCATCAAGAGTTCCGCTGGCTCAGCGGTGCAGTCTGTGCTTCATTGCTTCCAAGTGCAGGTCTGCCTGTAGAACAGCTTTGCATGCCTCAAAGCAAGCAGCCTGTCTGTGCACCTGAGCATTCCACTACTCAAAATTAAGAGGACAAGGTGTACAAATTAGGCAGCAAAACTTTCCTATATGTTATTCAGCTTGAAGGAGACGGATCTTGTGCAATAATGGTAGGGAGAGAAACAAGGATGAAGATCCCAAGTGTCTTAGCATGCCTGGAGAGCTGATGCTGTGTATGAGGCTTTTACCATCAGCATCTTTAAAAGTAAGAACCGGCCAATTCTGTGTACATGTCTAGGATTGTGGGGGTTGGACTCGATGATCTCTTGAAGTCCCTTTCAACCCCTACAAGTCTGTGATTGTAGCTTTACCTTGACACGGAGCCTGTAGTTCTGTATGGATGAAAGCAAGATAAAATGGGCCAAGAAATGCTTCTTATTTTAATAACACTTTGAGAAGTGTTACATACAGTGGTGGTTTGGATAGCCATGCCCAAAAGTAGTTGTGTAAGTGTGGGAACATTGCCCTTTGCTTTGCACTTCAGTGTAGAAACGGCTGGCTGCATCAGAGCTCCTCTCTCACTGTTTATTTTTAGAAATCATGACCCTTTAATTCCTAAGCACAGTGAATGCCAGCTTTTTTGGGTGGGGGACATGGTGTCTTTTTTTCAGACTTCTGTTTGGTGTTTATTCAGTGTCATGATCAATGGGGGATTCTGGTGGTGGTCAAAGGCAGTATGTGCACGTCATATTGCAGGTCAGGCTTGAGAACACTGACAACATCATCCTAAGTAGCCTGGTTCTAGGCAACATCTCTGACCTATAATCAGGCTTATAAGTTTAATTACAGAATGTAGCAGTTCACAGATGTGTGGAGGATATTGTATCCTGGCTCTTTGTGTGTGTACCAGAATTGAATGGGGGTAATCAAAGTGTTTATCTCTAGGTAAGAGAGGGCAGCAGAGGAGCTGGTCTGAGATTGAGGTGAGAAAGGGCTTGATATGCTTTTCTCACTTGGTTAATAATCTGAACTCTGTGAGGATGATAAATACCTGGTAATTTGGATTTAAGGACCCCAGTAAAGTAATTTTGTACATAAAATTATCCTGATTTTTTTTGTGTACTAACTTCAGGACATTTGTGTTCTAATTAATTCTCCTCACACACACAACGAGTCTTTTACCCACTCACTTTTTTTTTTTTTGGAAGACTCACACAAAGAATTGTGATCAATGAGTTAGCAGATAATGCCCTTGACAGTTGACAGGTATCTGCTTTGGATTTGAGGCAGTGGGCTGGCACCTGGGACACATCCATATTAGCATCAGGTTTCTGTAGGGTGTCCTGTTGACCTGCCTTGGGGACAGTTTGTTGTAACCATGGCTCTTCTCAGGATAAGCAGGTTAATGTTTCTTCTAGTCCTGGAGGTGGTAAATTCCCAGCTTTCCTACAGAATTTCTATCAAATTACATTAAATACTAGGTTTTAAGGTCAAGTGTAATTTTAAAGCCTCGAGGCTTCATATTAGGCCAGAGAGGTGACATGGGGTGTTTGTGTGTGACTGTTTAGTAACTTTTAAAGGACGTAGGCACGAGAGGATTTCCCAGATTGTTCTGGGCAGTGTTTTTATTTCTTACTACACATTCTGAATATATAGCAATAGAGAATTGGGAAGCTTTAATGAATATTCACGTGTCTTTTAACATAGAAAGCATTTGCCTATGAATACATTATGGAACGTTTAAAAATCTGCAGTACAAAGACTTGGTACCCAAGCAGAGCATTCAGAATAACATGATGCTTCATCTAAAGCATGAAGGCTTGAGGGCCAGGTGGGGTTTTTTTCAGGATATATTCTTCTACCTTGGTGAGCGAGATCGCCGGTGTTGGCAGAAATCTCAGGTCTCTCGGTTTGTCCCTGGAATTTCCTGTGTTCCTGGAGAAGGGATTGTTCTCCTGGCTGCCTGCAATGCCCTGCCCAAAGTGTGGGGAGAACAAAAGGCACACAAACCCGAACAAAAGCAGGATGTCAGCCGGGCCGGTTCCTGCCTGTCCTTCCTCCTCCTGCCGCAGGAGGCCACCACAGCCCTGCTAATTTCTGCTGGCTTTATTCTGTAGGGCTCTCTCCCTGCTGCTACAGCTCTTCCCGACAGCGAGAGTTGATGTGGAAACTGCAATGCAGAGCTGGGTTAAGAGTAGATGCTCCATGAGTTACAGGTTCTGAGTTTTGCCAGGGCTCTGAGTCTTAAGCTGGACAGTGGGTATACGGATGGTCTAGTTTGTCCTCATAAGATGCTATGAGGAGTAAGGGGAGTGATAGCACCGTGGATAGCGAGGGTTGTACAGCTTCACTGGCAGGGCATCTCAGTGGTCTGGGGGGACAGGATGAAGCACTGGGGAATGCTTGCTGTTTTGTCAGACCAGAATAGTGATGCTGGCAGTGTGTGTGTGTTGGAGTGAAGCCTACTGCTGTTCATAGACCAAAGCACCTTTCTCTGACCTGAAATAATTACTATGTTTCCTGATGTCTCTGAAAAAGCTTGAAGTACCCCACTTCACAAATAAAGAAGAAAGGCAATATTGGGTGAAGTGTCTTGATTACAAGGCTGCACATAACATTTGGGAGTGCAAAGAAGCAGATTTTTATCGGATTTCAAGTATGACAATTCTAAAGCAGCACTAAAAGCATTGAGGTAGTATCTCAAGGAGTGAGTTGATTCTTTTCCCCCTCTCAATATAGCCATGGTAGTGGTGTAGCAAAAGCTGCCCCTGGTCAGTGATGCTCTATCGATCAGGCTTTTCTAGCCTAAATTATAAGAAAGGTTGATACTTGTCAGACACCAAGAAGGGAAATGTGGCTGCACCATTCAGGATGGAAAAATGGATGCTTACAAGTAAAGAGCAGCTGTCAAATAGGTTAGATCCAAAATGCAGATTGGTTTTATTTTAAATTAATGCATTTTTCAAGAGCTTAGCCCAGTAGAAGGCCATAGTGCCAGTTCAGCTGCACTCCCAGAGCTTGCAACCAAACTCTCTGACAGACTTAAATGTGAAAATGTGACTCAAAACCGGTACGAAAAGGTAATTAGGGCCCAACAAGAGTTTTATTTTTCTGCCACTAATGAAGCTCTGTTACCCTTAAAGCTTCCTGTTTTCATAAGCCACAGGGATTAGCATATAAAGAAGAAATTTTGGCCCTTTTGTTGTGGTCTTTCAATGACTTCAGAGCTGTGTGAACCCCCAGATTTCAACAGTGATGCTGAACTTACATCAAGGTGATTCCAATTACCCACCACCCTAAAGCAAACTTACAACAGAGCACTTTGTGTGTTTATATACGTGAAGAATATTGATGTTTTCCTTGTAAACAATGTATTTCTGTCAGCAAACTTAAACTATTCCGCTGCACAGATCCCTTTTGGGTGAAGAGAAACTCCCTGTTACACAACAGCCCTGTGATGATGTGTGAATTTCTTCTACTGATGGTTTCAGCTCAGGGTACTTGTGGTTACTTTTCAGAAGTGTCGGTGATTTAAAGTTTAAGCAAGCTTTTGCACTGCTTCCTGCATGTACCCTTGTCTAGATCCAGTCAATATAGCTTCATCTAGCACGGGGTGAGATGGTCTGCAACCCCCAGCTGCTAGGGCTTGCTGCTGGGCTTGAAGAGGAAGGAGATCATCGAAAGAAAGCTGTGACATCTGCTCGTGTTGCTCTTGCAGATGCCTAAAGATAACACGGTGATTTCCTTCTTCATTGGTGTTGTCACCAGCCTTTGGGGCGGTTCGGAAGTCAGATTAGTGTTGATGGAAGTTCATGAGCCAGGTGTCTGCGGGGGCAAACGCCATCAGAGATGTGATGGGGCTCTGTGCCACTCAAACCCTGCTCAGGGGACGGGGAAGGATCTCGGTGGGAAGCGGTACCCGTGCTTCCCTGATGCTTGCCCCCATGGGCTAACTGCCCGGCATTGAATGAGATGCTGGCTCTTGGAAAGTGGCTCTGGCTGCCCGCGTGGGCCTGTGCCAAGGATTTTCCGGCGCTTACCAAAACTGGGTGACAGCCCCCCCACTCCCCATCGTAGTTGGGGGACACCGGGGGAGGGACGATGAGGCGCTCTGTAATTACAGACTCCGGAAGATGAGCGCGGCTTCAGCCCCGCTGGCCCAGGCGAGGATCCATCCCTTTGACTAACCGGACCCGCTCTCCCCATGGAATTTCCCCCGGCGGGTTTCGGTCTCGCTCGCCCCGGGGCCGCGGGCCGCGCCATGCGGCAGCCTTGGTGCAGTAACACTGCTTACCCCCTCCCAACCCCCCGGCCCCGCGCTGGCGGACGCCGCTTCCGCCAGCGCGTACGGAGCACCCCCGCCTGCGGCTACGGCTGCTGCCCGGGCCTCTCCCCGGGGGGCCGCTCGGGCGGGGAGCGGCGGTGCCCGCCCCGCGGTGCCCCGGCAGGGAGCAGTGCCTGCCCCTTTAAGAGGCAGCGCATCTGTTTGTTATTCCCCGCTGCGCTCCACGCCGGCCGCGCCAGGGCCGCTCCCATTGGCTACCGCCGCCCCAGCTGCTGCCTGAGCGAGGCGGCCGCGGGGCGGGCGGGGGGG
>VZTU01031094.1:122434-234963 GCA_013400835.1 Zapornia atra | reverse complement strand
CCTTCCCTGCCGGCTTCGCTTTCTGACTGGTCTTAGAAAAATGGGCTGCGGCCGTCTGTAGCCAACTGGAGGTGTGTTGCTATGTGCCAGCGGGCGGCGATTGGTCAGCGGCGGTGCCGCTCGAGGCCAGCGGAGCTCGCGGGAGTGGCTATAAGGGAGGGAGCCGGCAGGAGGGGGAGGGCGCTGCGGGGCTGCCTGTGCGTCGGCCGCCGCGCTCCGTCTGCGCTGGGGACGCGCTTGAGGCGGCGGCACCGCGGCGAGTGAGTGCGGCGTGGGGCGAGGGCCCGGTGGTGGGGTGGGAGCGGTGGGGCTAGGCCTGGGCCGCTGCGCGGAGCTGCGCCACAGCCGCGTCGTGTGTCTGTTTTCCCTCCCCCCTCCCCGCGATGGGGCAGCGGGGGCGGCTGTGCGGGGTCGGGTGGCGGCGGTTGGGGGGGGGGCGCTTTCTCAGGGCCTCCTGCCCCACAGTGCGGCCCCCTCAGTGGAATGGCCCCACCTGCGGGGAAACCCTGCGCCCTCCATGGAGGGGGCCATGGGCCTGCGGCGTCCCCCGGGGCCGGTATCGGACGAGCTGGGCTCTGCGTGCGGCGGCCTTTGTCTGCGGGGCTGGGCGAGGGGCTGGAGGCGGCAGGGCAACAGGTCCAAGCCCGGGAGAGCGCCCGAGGAGCGGCGGACAGGCGGGGCGAGAGGGCTCTGCCTTACCCCAAGCGCTTCCAGTGGGGCAGGAGATCAACAGGAGGGACCTCGGGAGCGGGGCAGGGGCTATGCCGGGCAGCGGCGGGAGCAGCGGGAGCCGTGGATGGTTCTTACCCGCTACTGCCTCGCTGTAGCAAGGATAAAAGACTGAACCCCGGGTGAGACCTGTGCCTGGCACGGAGGTATGCGTGAGGCTCGGGCCGGTGGCTCCGGGGAGCGGTACAGCATCTCCCCCGCGTCCTGGGGGCACCTCCAGAGCCGTTGCCAAACGCGGCCGGGCAGGCTGGCTGCCGCCCAGGGAGCCGTGCCCTGGCCGCTGCTCTATTTACCAACACTGCTCGCTGCCGGAGTCCCCGGAGACCGGGCCTTTCCCGGCTGTGGGCTGAGGCTCTGCGCTACGCGAGTGACATCATGCCTGGCGTGGCAAAGGAGAGACCGCACGGCACCTGGAGCGGCCGGTGCGGCGGGTGTCCGCAGCCGCGCTTGACATCGGAGCGGGCGGCGGCTGCACATGGTGCGATGGGAACGCCAAAACACTCCCCCCTTCCCCCCGGAGCTGGGGTAACTGGCTGCTCAGTGGCGTTGCTTGAGACGCTGGTTATGGGTGTAGCAGCTTCCTCTTCTTCCCATCACTGTGCTGAGGGCTGATTATAGCGCTTGGTTTTTATTTCAAAAGGACTTGAAATGGGCCAGTTGAAAATGTGGTTTTGAACGATGAAGAAGTTGAATTCTCCCCCCTTTGCCCCCACAATTTACTGGAGTGACTCTGTCCCTGCTCTTTTTCTGGCATCTGTCCCAAATGACAGAAAGAGGAAGGCACACCAAGCTAGTGTTCCTAGTTTGCAGACAGCAATTAGGCGAGGGGTGGGACGGTGCACCTGCCTTCCTGACATCGCCTTCCTCAGGGCCTACTACAGGCTCCAGATAAAGATTTTCTGCTAATGTGTTTACGGGTACTTAAAGCTTACTCTGGGTAGTGCAGAGAGGCCTTTGCTGAGTTAGGTGGCTGCAAACAAGCCGATACTGAGAGAGCTCCTTATAATCCCTGAGAGGATTCTGCCTGGAGAGGATGTATTTTGCGTCTCTGTTCTCCCAGAGCGCTCCCGTTGATTTTGTTTAAGATCTGGTGTTGGGATCCATGCCTCTGGCTTCTTGTAAACGCTGTTTGCTGTGTAGTATGCATGGGGGGTTGCTTGGGTAGAAAATTGAGATGTTCTCCTTTTCTTCCTGTTCTCATTTCACCACTGGAAGGCCCTTGAAAAGCAAGCCTTGTGCTTTGAAGCTGCAGTGGGAAGGGTGGGCAGGGATGCTGCTTTCATCTGATGGAGATGTCAAGTGCTGCTTTGGCTTTTTTGTTTGTTTGGGTTGTTTTTAAAGCTCTTTGCAGGTGTCTCTCATGGTGCTAGGTTCAGAATAACTGGCAGAATGGTATTGGCCATTGAGCTCCCTCAGGTCCCCTGGATCTGTGGATTTTGAATTATTTTCTTTCTTTGCTGTTTGGTGTGGATAGTTGAGTCAGGGTTGTGTTCAGGAAGACGGCATTGCTACCTGTAAATCCACATTCCCTCAAAGGCTCCTTGACTCACAGAATTGAATACCTGCTGCCGAGAGAGAATTAATTAAGGAACTGGTCACTCTGGTGTAGGCCCTGGCTAGCAGCTTAGAAAGTGGGAGCTCCTTGGTGCAACATGGTGCTAGGCAAACATTGCAAGGATTGCAGAGGAGTAAAAAACACTTTGTTGTTCTTGCATCACAGCCTTGCCTTTGACCGTGTGCATGGAAGCCTCTTGAAGAAACATCAGTAGAGCTAGGCTTTCATTGGGCTTCTGTCATTAACTGGCCTTTGTTTACATGAACCTAAGCAGAGCCTTTATTGGAGATCAGTGGTGAAGTGCTAGGGCAGTGGGCTTCAAGATGGGCCACAAAGTGGGGGCTGGAATGGGGAAGTGGAGAGTTCTGTTCTCTCAGCTGCTTTGAAGCTGATGGTGATGTTGGAGGCAGAGTGGTATAGCGCAGTGTCAATTGCCTTGAAACTATAGCAAAATACAGGGCTTCCTCTTTTTCCCCCTCCTTGGCAGGAGCCTCTGAGTTCTATGCTTGGCAATTTAGAGGTGTTCTCTTCTAATCACAGTAAGCAAAGGGTAAGGTTAGGTTTCCTTCCAGAAGCCACAATGAGTCTGTAGAAGTGGTAGACTACTCTGACTCAAGGATTTTTTTCAGCTCTTTAGAAGAGATCTTTAAGTCAGCATATCTTTTGGTAGTGTGATGCCAGTTGAGGACATGGATCTCTTTTTCTCCAAGCAAAAATATTTTATAGTTTGCCTTCAGAAGATAAAACTCACTGGGTGGGCTGCTGCACGGGTGTGCTGGGTCCTGGGTCTGAATCAGTCCCTGCTCTTCATCCTACGTGGAGTTGGGCAGTTGGTTCTCTATCTGCATCTGTTTTCTGCCATGTGTTATCTGCCTGTGTGTTCCTTGCTTGCTGAAGCAGGTGCCTGTCTTGCAGTTTGTAAGCTGGCTGGTCCTGCATTCCAGTTTGCAACCCTCTGCTTGGTAGCCAGGGCTGCCTGAGAGTCCTTTTACCCCCTGATGCGGGATGTGTTGGGCATCAAGAGCAGCTTCGGCTCCGGAAGCGTCACTGGACTGGCCAAGCCACTTAAGGCTGCAGGAAATAACATAATTAATGAGACTTAGTTCTCCTGCATCTTGTACCTGACAATCTGAAGTCACTTGACAATGCTAATTAAAGCTAATCACACTCCTCTGTTTTTAGTAAATAGCTATTAGCCCTGCTTCACTCTTGCTTTAACAAATGGTAGTGCCAGGCGATGTGAGTCATTGGAAGTTATGGGAAAGCAGCCCATGAGAGCTGCCTTCCGCTCTCCTTGCACAGGCTTACACATCTGACCAGAGAGTGTTTCTTTACACCTGCTCAGGTGCTGGTGTAGCATGTTAAAAGGCTTGGCTGACCCTCAGAAGTACGCAGCTTCTTTGGATTCTTCTCTAGTTCTGTACAAGTCACACCAGCGGTGCGGAACTCCCAAGGTCGAGCAAAGCCTGTTAAAAGTTTCAGAAGCCAAGGATGCCTTGAGTTTGCCCTTCAGAGAACTTTTTGATCTGCTGAGAGGGAAGGCAGCAGTGTCTTCTCCAGTTTCAGTTTGGCAGTGACTTCACTGCGAGGACAAAACTGTAGCGTGGTGTGACCCAGGTGTTGCATAGCTCGGCCATAGAGGTCTGGAAGATTGGAGTTTCACTGATGAAATATTACTAAAGGATGACTGGAGCAAGATGTTATTAAAAACAGATTGTCCAGCATCACAAAAATGATGGAGTTAATAATTAACTGTGTGGGGAGGGAGAAAAACCCTCTTAATGAGAATCCCAGAAGCTCCCAGCTCCAGCATGCGTCAGTAGGCTCAGCACTGTATGAGGTGAGTCAGTTCACATACCTTGGCAGTAGTGTGTGGGCTAGTGAGGATATCCAGGAGGAACTACTGACAGAAACTGGCAAGGTAACAGCTGACTTGGCCGTCTTAAACTAGATTCAGTTATAAAGTATCTGTCATGTGAAGAGTCAAGCTGTAAAGCTTCACCTGACTTTGCCCTGCTGACACGCGGGTTGCTAAATGAAAGCTGAGTTGACGACTGCGCTGCCACAGAAAGTACATCCCCCGTTAATGTGGGAACTGTTGCGTGAAAAGTGTTACTGGCAGAGATGGGTCAAAATTCAACACCTTATCCTTGGCTTTTCTCAGAAAAAACACAGATATAACAGAGTGGAAAACAAAGTCACTGTGCCTCCCATGACCGATCCGCTTCTTGGCAGCGTGAGGCTAGTTAAAGATGCTCCTGGGAAGAACCCTCTGAGCAGATGGGTTTCATGAGCAGATGAAAACTTGCAGGATTTGACAAGGGGAGCTCGCATGGCAGGCAGCTGTGGCAGGTCGTTCTTTCAGCTGCAAATGACTCTGAGGATATTGGAAGGATAGTTGCAATAGATAAATGTTCTCACCATGTTCCCTGTCAGTACCCAGCTTTTATCAGGGAAACAGATGATCCATCCAGCAGCCTGAATTAATTGAATCCTAGTCATACCTGCTCTTGCCAAAAAGGAAGATAATGGAGCAAGGCAAGGAGCACAAAAAAAGTAAAGATAGGAGATGATTTGGGCAGCTGGACTGTTCTCTAATTAAAACAAGTGAGGAAGAGAAGTTGGGAAGATGAATCATAGGATGCATGGGGTTGGAAGGGATCTTCATAGGCCATCTAGTCCACACTCCCTGCAGTGAGCAGGGACATCTTCACTAGATCAGGTTGCTCAGAGCCCCATCAAGCCTGACCCTGAATATCTCCAGGGATGGGGCCTCCACCACCTCTCTGTGCAACCTGTGCCAGTGATCTGCCACTCTCATACTGAAGAACTTTTTCCTGATATCCAGCCTAAATCTCCCCTTTCCTAGTTTAAAACAGCTACCCCTTGTCTTATTGCTCCATGCCCTTAGGAACAGTTCTTCCCCAGCTTTCTTACAGGCACCTTTCAGGTATTGGAAAGCTGCTGTAAGGTTCCCCCGGAGCCTTCTCTTCTCCAGGCTGAACAAGCCCAACTCAGCCTGTCCTCATAGGAGAGGTGCTCCAGCCCTCAGATTGTTTCTGTGTCCTCCTCTGGACACACTCCATCAGGTCCCTGTCCCTGTGCTGAGGTTTCCATTGGGCAGTTGGATGAGAAGAGCTTTTCCTTGATGTCTTTAGTTCAGGTTGGTACTAGAATAGACAGCTGAGGGTCCTCATTCAGTTGTATAACACCGTATATGTGTAATGTTGGTAGAGTGTGATGTCATGGTCTGTGGCTCCTAGTGAGACCATGACATTGAACACATAATTTGTTCAGCAGAAGGATGGGAACAGATTGAAGAGCTCTGTCTTACAGTGTGTTGGAGCCATTGCTGCTACCTCGCTCTACTGCATAGCATCTACTCATCCAATTCAGCTGAAGGCCTGTTACCCCGGTGCGGGGGATGCCGGCATGAGGCTTTGCAGACAGAAAGGAGGAAATGGAGTCATTTGTGTTTTAAATTAGTTCATCTGGCAGGTTTTGTTTATTTGTGGCACAAGTGGGATCTGCTGGTAGGAGCAAAAGTGCTGTGCTGGCTTGTTTGATTTGCATCCTGGGCAGCATGATGCGTTTCTGTGCGTGCTTCCTCCTGCAGCCTGGTAATGCATGCTGACATCTGTGGAAAACAGCTACTGAATCTGGCTGTGACAGAGCATACCTGCAGAGCAAAGGTGGGCAGCTTGCAGCTCTGAAGCTCACCGTGCTGCTTGTTATCAGCAGTGCAGGCTCTTCTGCATTGCAAAGATACTGCTGCCTGGCAACTTGGAGAAGAGTGGGAAGAGAAGCCAGCCAGAGGTGTCAGTCATTCCTTCTGAGTGGCTGAGTTCTGCAGGCATCTTTGCGTGGTTTAGGAGGCCAGGAGAGTAAGAAATTTTGAAGGCAGCTCTGAGATGATGTCTGTCTTCTGCTTCTTGAGATGAACTTTGTAAAGCGAAGAACTTGATTAAAATTCCCAGAATCATTTCCCTTTCCTGCTTCCCAGTTCAGTCTGTGGTGTATTCCTGTGGATTGTTTTGGACAGTGTGTGTTAGACTGGATTGTGGGGAGAGGTGGGTTAGCTGTTCTGATGCTGAACCATCTGCATCCAGCCTTTGGTCTGTAACTAGAGTCAGAAAGTTCTCGCTGTCATCCAGTCTCTGGAGTCTACAGCCAGGAAAGAAGCATCTCTGCATCATCTTCACCGAGCTACTCGAACCTGTCCTTTTGCTTTCTAGTCAGTGTGCAGTGAAGTTAATACATGAAAGGTTTTGCTTTGAATGCACCAGCATGGCTGGTGGCCTCCAGTCCCTGATTCAACATGGCCAGGTAGTCCTCAGCTGCTTCTTGCTGAATCTCTTCTTGATGCCCTCTGGTGGTTACCTGCACCTGTCTGCAGGCAGCCTGCCATCCATCCATCCATCTGCCTTTCCTTTGGACCATGACGTGCTTCCATCAGTGAAGGGTGCAGTGTCCAGTGTGCAGAAATGGAGCTACGGCCCACAGAAATGAAGTGGCTTGCTGGGAGATACCAAGAGGGGAAAAAGGGGTTAGATATATGTCTGGTTGAAAGCAGGCAAAGTGGGAGACCTGTACTGTTACTTGCATTGCAATTGTGTCCATGTACCTGATAAATGTAAACACAGGGGATTCCTGCCAGCCCTGTATCACCATGGCTCTTGTTACTTTCTGGTCTCCAAGGGCTTGTGGGGTTTGGAGAAAGAGCTGAAGGAAGGCAGGCGTTGGGGAAGGACACTTACAGTTTGTGCATCAGTAATGACTTCTGTTTATCATGCCAGCACTGCTGAGCTGTGTGCAGTCTCATCAAGTGCTCGAAATTGGTGCATTTCAGAAACTTGACACTGAAGAAGTAAAGGTACACTGTGTACGCCCATCTGCTATTTAAACTCCTTTCTTGGCTTTCCCTTGTGTTCTGTGTTTAAATTCAGAGCAGTCATCCTTTCTCTCAGGGCCTCTCAGAGTGTACTTCCTGCCCTTCTATCTTCAGATGATCCGGTTTCATCTCTTCCAAAGCTGCAGCAGTCCCATGTGGCAGTGAGGATCTCCAGAACTGCCCAAGCCAGGCTTTCTTGCTGCTGTTGCTCCATCGTCAGAGTACAAAACCTCCTTGGCTTGCCGGGTGTCTCTGAGGATTCAGCACCCAAAATTCAGACATGTAACTCTTATTCCATAGGGAAGACTGGCAGAACTGGGTGTTAAACCCAGACTCCAGTTTCAGTGTATCGCCTTGGAACCTAAACCTTCCTCCTTCAAACTGAGGCACACTAGGCAGTGCTAAAGCAGCTTCCATGTCAAGGAAATGCTGGTAAGTAAGTGTGCTTACCTCATCTTAGAATCACATCAGGACCGTGGAACAACGCAGGCTGCTACAGTGTGTGACCTTGTAGAAACAGAGAACTCTCCAAACCTGATTCCTCCTGAGCTTTCACGGCACTCCAGATAAGTATATCTCTAGTTCTTCCTCTATTAATGAGAAGAGACACCAAAGAAGAAAGGCTGGTTTCCAAATAGACTCTTTTCAAAGCTACTACAGGCAGCTTTCAGTAACATTTTACTGGCTGAAGTTTTATCTTAAAAACTAATCCATAAAACAAACCCTTAGACTCAATAAACCTGTTGTTTGTCCTGCTAGAATGAACAGGAACATTTGCAGCTTAGCTGCATTGCACATGGGTTTTATGCAAAATCAGACTTGTGTGTGATAGTTTTTGTTCTTCACCGTTGCGGCATATGGACTTGTACAGGCAGTAGCCTTGTCTGGCAAGTGTTTGGCACAGGCTTAGAACTTCTCTCTCCTTTTTTTGTGTGTGTTTCCTGAACTGCTGACAGCTTTATGTGAAAAGTGGCTGTTGGACAGGTGGGGGGGTAAATGGTGAACCAGAAAGTTGTCTGAACTCCAAATGTGCATTGTGGTTTTTCCTTCGTGGAGGTGGTGGCATCTGCCTAAAGCTTAGCAGGATTAAGCAGGACAGCCCTAACATACACAGGTCTGGCAAGCGGTGCGTTCAGTTGATTCTCTCACCGATAACAATAAATTATGTTGATAAACTTTTTTTCCCTTCCTTTTGTCTAAACCAGTTTTCAGACTTCTTCCAAACTTCGTAACATGCACAGATTTCCGTTCCATTGACTTGAGCATGTCTATCCCAGAGAGAAATTTCTCTTGAAGAATGATAAAAGAAAAATACTGGATTATGTTGGTGGTGGCAGTCAGTCATGCCTCTAACAGTATCAAAGCAGCTTTTCTTTTTTCTTTTAAAAAGAAGTTAATGGAATTACTCCTCTAATGCCTGCTCTCAGTGAGGCTGATGAACTTGTAACTCACCATTCTGAAAAACTAGAGGTGCATCATCCCCCATGCTTTTCTTCTACAGTAGACTGAATGCACTGTTAGCTGTTAAATGTTTTTTAATTTTAATTCATTAAGTACTAGGACAGAAAAAGATGCAGGAAGTTGGTCTTTGCGTTGCAGAGAGCCACAGATCCTATGTAATACGTTTCAAGATGATACCCAAGGTGGAAGTGGTCCTTAGAAGCTAGTGGCTGTGCTCGGAGGATATAAGAATGCATTTCCTATTTTTCCCTCCTCTTCCTTACTGTGATGACAGAGCTGTTGGTAGGTAATGCACGCAAGCAATCAGACTGTCAGGCTGAATGCAGTGTGAAAGCAGTGCTGTCATGAGGTATGACGCCCCTATGCAAGCTTACCTGAAGCTCTTTTCAAGACAGTTTCTCACCTAGGTTTCCCACCAAGATCTTCGCTCACAAATCGTTATTCTCTCCCCTGCTTTAAGCCAAGAGATCAATTTGGTTTGCTTTCTCCACGCAGTGCTGAGAACAGGACTTGTAATTAATCTTCATCTGTGCTACGATATCATCACACTTGGATTTTTTCTTTTGTCTGGTTTGGAAAGGTCAGATGGTTTTTGCTGACGTTAATTGTGTTATGAGGTCAAATAAATGAATGCTTATGAAATGCTTTTGCAGAAAGCTGCGTGCAGCAGATAATTTGTGTGTGCATGTGTGTTCATTTCTCTGTTAGATAAATGCAGTTGTAGTATTTCCTGGTTACTCATTGTTCTAGAGCACCGATGCTTGGGAGGCCTGGACAGAGGGGTTGCCAAACAACAAATGAAGAGAGTGCTCTTACGTTTCTCTGGTTGAGCATTATTTGTGTCTCGATTTGGCTTGGAGGATGCCCGCAGGCTGCTTTCCCCAGCTATTGTGCTGCAGTGCTGAACTACTGTTGCTGGCAGCTGGTCAGAAAAGCAGCCTTTGGCATGCATTTACTTATCTGTGCTGAAGAAAAGGAGAATCACAAAATCACTAGGTTGGAAAGGACCTTTGAGATCGTTGAGTCCAACCACTACAAATCAGTGGAATCTAAGGTGTAGACCCAGTCTGTTTTCTTACTGGCAAATTGGGTGAGGTGATTGTGCTTCCTTCCTTGTGCTTTCCCCCAGTCTGTCTCTTTCAGACCAGGCTTGGTGCTTTGCCTTGGAATCCAGTCACGCTTGGCCCCAGACAGAGCACACTTAGTCTCCTGCTTCCTTGCATTTGGAGGACAAGGCATGTGGCTCACAAATTCCAGGGTCTGAGATGTGTTATGGCTGGGATACGGCGTATCAGCTGCTGCAGCAGGGGGATGGAATTTGGGGATGGTTCTGTTGTCCTGTGACTTCAAAGGTTGGTACTAGGTACTGCCCTGTTGCAGATCTGAGGTTCAGTCCTTGGAGTGCCCTGTACCTCTGAGGGGAAAGAAAGGCTGTTGAATGCAAAACTAACTCAGCTGTGACAAAACCCCAGTGCATGTGGAGAACTGGGGCAGGATACAGGTGAAGATGTCCTCACTGTTTGCTACTTTTATTAGTGTAAATAGAGAAATCTTGCTGAAATCCAGAGGTGCAGCTGTACAGCAAACAGCATGCAGGCAGTCTGCTTAGCCACAGGTCGGCCAGATAAATTCCTGGCAAGGTGCCTTTGGCCTGAACAAGAGGAAGTTTAGTTCTGAACAAGCTGGGAAATGAGCACTTCTGTGTCAGGATGCACCTTCCAAAGCTCTCCCTGTAACTTTAATTGGAGAAGGTTAATCTGATTAGTTCGTGTTTACAAAGAGCTTTAAGGATGAAGAGTGCTATGTAAGTGCTGACTGTTATGATCATGATAGATATGCTTTATCAGCACTTTGCAGGATGAGTAAGACTTTTTTTTACGTGTTTGAATACAAGGGACCTGCCTTCTGGAGAGCAGAAGAAACATACTTCAGAAAGAAAAGAAAAATAATGGATATCCTGGTGTCTATGTCCTGCTGAGTGGTATACATAGTCATAACGTACTGAACCTCTGACTGCCCCAAACGATGCCCGTGTGAGCTTATTACAACCCTCCAGTACGGTGCTTGCAGGAGCTGGTTGCTGGAAAGCTTGCAGATAGTGTGCCTGGCTTTTGGGGGTTGTGAGCTGGCAGTAGGTTTGGTGGATGATGCCATCAGGCACACTAAAGCAGCTTTGGTACCTTGAGCCTTCTTTTTCAGCAATGGCAAGAAGACTTGGGAGCAGAAGTGTTGGAGCTTTGGTGCTTAAGTGATGAGGGTGTTTTGCAGATCTTGCTGCCTGATGGTGATGCACAGGCAGCTTCCCAGCAGACAGCAGTAATGGATTTGCTGTCTGATTTTTGTTGTTTTCAGTACAGCTTGGGCAGTTTTGTCGTGGTGAGATACCCCTGACTGATGCAACGGGCAAAAGAGATCAGCTAGATGGAATGTGAATGAGTTCTGCAGGACTGCCTCCTACAACAGTTTTCATGGGTCCTGCCTTCAGTTCCCTGGTCGCCTTTCTGATCCCCATCCTGCTGTGCGGCAGCTTCCCCTTCAGGGAGCCAGAGAGATGTATTTGCTCCCAATGGTCCCAGTCCATTGGTTCTCTGCAGCCTCCCTCAGACTGCCTGTGCAGCCAGTGCTGCGTCTGGGGAGGCAGAGGCCTCCTGAGCAACACCAGCTTAGCACACAAACTCCAGGGAGTTATTTTAGCAGCACAGCAGTGCAATGACCTGGGCTGGCTTTATTCTAACCTGGAAGATTATCAGCTGTGCTCCAGGCAAGTTACTCATACCAGCTTAGGGCCCAGCTCTTAAGCTCTTGGACTTCTCAGTTTTGTCCACTTCAGAAATTTCCATTGCAGGTCAGGTCTGTGGGGGGGTTATTTCTTGTTTTTCTTTCATATTTTTTTTTAGGGAGCGGGGGTTGGTTTTGTTCCAGTATTTGAAACACAAAGTGCAGACCCAGAAAGTGAACAGAATCACATGTTTTATGAAAAGGAAAATCCTCATGGAAGGAGCAGCCAGAGTTCATGATTAATTTCTAGAGCATGCATGCACACCATGTATTGTGGGGGGTGGAGGAGCTGCTCCCTTTATCCTTGACGCTTCTTCCATCCTCAGAAGACACGTTTGTAGTTGCTGAGCCTTACAGCTGTGGGATTGGAGAACAAATATGTTTCTGCTAATGAAAAAAGTTCTGGACTTGAGGTGCCTGGCAGGTTCTGTCAGATGATGTTGGATAATAAAAAGGTGTTTTCATCCTGAATAGGGTTTTTTAACCGTCTCTTGCTATCAAGAATAGTCTTTGGAAAGTGTTCCTTGCTTTGACTGCTGTCAGATGTTCTGAACTTCATAAAATACTAGAGTGCAGTTCATAGAGTAGCTTCTGCCTTCGGAGCTTGTAGGGAGTTAGGCTGGTGAAGTAATCCTCCATTCCTGTGTGGAAACTAGGGCAGAATGGGGAGAACTGGTTTGGTGACTCCTGTGCTTTCCTGGTGGCTGAGGAAGCCGGTGTCCAGGTCCCAGCTCTCCTGCAGGCTGTGGTATCAGGGCTTCACAAAGGACAGCAGCTGGCAGGCCTGGCGCCAGGTTCCGACTTTCTCCCCACTTAACAGAGCCTGGCTTCTCTAAGGGCTGGACTTTAGTGTGTGTGGTTCCCCAGAGGTGTTTTGGAGACCAGGCTTGATGAAAATCATCTTTTTAGCGTCTTAGTGGCTCTGTTGTCACCTCTGAATCCATTAAGTGTTAAAAGAATGAATAGAGATTGTGGGCGTTGGAGTGATAGGAAGATGGGAGATAACAGGAGCAGGAAGATGTGAGGGCAGTCAGCAAGTCAGTGGCTGAGCTGTGAATAAAACTGTGTTTCTCCATCTAATCTGCAGACCTCACAGCTGTCTCCTGGCTGCTCTGACTCTTTCCTGCTCTCTTGATCGAAGCCTAGGTTGTCCTGTGGGCTAGGAGACCATTGTCACGTTTGCAAGCTGAGTGTTCTCTGTTCTCTTCTGACCTTAGGTCTGTGTGAAGTCCTTTGTTCCCTCCACCCAAATCTCTTCCTCTGAAGCGGTCACCAGCGTGTGGAGCCTGCCCCACACCCATCACCTGCCAAACCACGGCCTTTACCTGTGTCTTCCGGTGTTTCCCGTGCGACCCGTCCTGCGGGAGTGCCTCCTGGGCCACCCCAGAGTTCACGCAGCGCTCAGTGGCTCCAATGGTGAAGATGACAAGGTCCAAGACTTTCCAGGCATATCTGCCTTCGTGCCACAGGACCTACAGCTGCATTCACTGCAGGGCTCACCTTGCCAACCACGATGAGCTCATTTCCAAGGTACGTACATGACCTCACCTGCAGGTGCCGGGCCACCGCCTCGTCCCCGGGCAGCGGAAGGGTGCGTTTACTTGCATTGCAGGTCAGTTGCTGCTGGAAGTGTCTGGCCTTAGCTGGTACCACAGTTTTCTGCTTGGAAAATGGGCTCTCAGCCTAAAGGATCTACTTGTGAACTGCTGGTTTTAAGTGATCTTGAACATAGTTGTAGGGAAATGGTTTCCAAATTTAGGTCTATGGAGTGTTTACTGGTGGTCTGTCTCCTCCCATGATACTGCCTCATCCCCCTCATTTCCAGTGTAAAACTGCACTAGCTGATGGCTGAGGCTGGGTAAATTACCTTCCCAAGACTTGTTCATGTAGATGCTTGTCAGGATAGCCAAGGGGTTCTTGTGTGATCATGATTTGGAGGCAAAGCGTCTGGAAATGTTCTCCCTGTTAAACTCTGAGCTGTACCGAGCGGCTGCGCTAAAGACCCAATTTGAGGGAAGGTTCTCTGGGTCTATGCAAAAGGGAGACAGCTTTCCAGAGCCTCCTGAGTTGTTACTCAAGCCTTTGTGTTTTTGCATTATTTGTCTACTAACAAGACACTTAGCAGTGGAAAAGCGAGGGATGGGTGGTAGGCTGAGCTGGGGAGCTTGGAAGGATTCTGATCTATCCTTCTCAAGGGGAAGGATCTCGAGGATAAGCTAAATTAAAAGCTTTCAGAGCCAGTAAGTTAGCAGCCTTTGATGCAGAAGGAGCAGGCCAGCAAGAGGACCTCTTTCCAAAGTGTAAAACCTAAATGTCTCTCAGCGTCTGCTGGAGCCTGCAGGGCCTGGCTGTGGTCAGGCGTCAAGGTTCCAGTTTCTGGCTGTCCTGGCAATCAACTGTTCCATAAAGTTTGTTCAGCTTATAAAATTCATGTTCAGAAAAAGCAGACATGCTGTTAAGATTTATTAGCCAAGAGGAAATTGCACTGAGAGCTCTGTGTGTGCAACTTACACCAGTTCATCTTCTTGGAGCAGCCTCCAGAGGAAGGCCGGGATCTCAAGGGATAGAGGTGCTCTGCCTGTTAGAAAGAGTGGGTGCTTTCCCCCTTCCTGTTTGCACAGCAGAGGTTAGAATGTGTCACTTGGCACCAAGGACAATTGTCCTTGCAGGGCTGACATCTTGGAAGCTCTGGAAGCCCCTTTGGGTTCTGTGTTGGGTGCTCAGACCTCCTGTCTTCTGTTGGAGGCCGTCTCCTTCCTTATCTCTCCGTTGTTGTGTGGGCCAGGTTGAGCACCTCTGATGTTGTTTCTGTGCCAAACAATAGAATTTAAGTATTGTGCTATGAATAGTGCTGCTTGCAGGCTGCTACAGCTTTGATTTTCACTGTTTCAGAATACACAGGTCTCCTATTAGACTCTGCTTGTGAGTCATTCGGGGCCTTGCCGGGCTCCTCTCATTCTGGTACGACTGCCGTGGCTCTCAGCAGAGCTGTCCTTGAGAACCACAAAGCCTCAGGCTTGTAAAGAGGAGAAGGTTGCACATTTCCTCAACAGATTAAGGAGTTTTGAAACATGAATGTCAGCAGCAGTCTGTGCCCAGGTTGGGATGTGAAATGTACCTGACCTTTCGAACCAGCTGTGGGACTTTCAGGCTTCTGTGCTCAGCTGGGATATCTGTAAAACATACCCTGTTGCTCCCCTGCCTTTCCACTGGGACAGCTGCCCCAGCACGCTCTTGGGGAACTCTGCTTGTCACCATCTTTCATCTGGACTTGGAGCCATTGACCACCACCCTCTGGATGCAACCATCCATCCAATTCCTTATCCACTGAACAGCCCACCCATCAAATCCATCTCTCTCCCAACTTAGAGAAGGATGTTGTGGAGGACCAGAAATCCAGATAGATGCCATCTGTAGCTCTGCCCTTGTCTACTGATGCAGTCACTCTGTTTCACTTCTTTTTATGGTGGATTAGAGTTTGTACTCTTTTTTTGATATGGCTGGTCCCCAGCCAGGGAGAACACAGTGCTGTGTGTGCCCAATGGCTTCACCACTGCATTGGTGGTGGAGCACCAGTGGGTCGTGTGACTTGAATGCGAAGGGTTTAGGGTTTTAAAGTTTTATTTCTCAGAGTTATAAACCTTAATAATATAAATTCTTTGTATAATTGAAAACCTTATAAAAGCAATTGTGCAATCATAATTCGTACAGCTGGCTATTAAACTGGGAACAGAAGGGCAGTCCCTGCCTCAAGGGGTTTCCAATATGTGTAGAAACTTTTCCCAGGCAAACTTAAATAGTCATCTTTTTATCTGTTTGAGTTAGGTTTTAAACAGCTCCCTGAGGCCTTCTGCAGTTCTTTCATCCCAGCCTTATATTAGCATCTGAGAACCAGGCAGTGCAGTTGCCATCCTTGTTTTCCATATGAAAATGTGGCGAACGGAAGGAAGAAACAAATGCTGTGAGGATTGTGAAGGGAGTGGGAGACTCTGTCAAACCAGAGTGTTTCTCAGTCTGCAGCGTATCCCATCTTGAACCTCACTATATCACTTTAATCAAAACAGCCCAAGTGACACCATCTTTGGAAGCATTCCCCAAAAAACAGGCTTTTATGTAACAGCAGGGTGTTGGTGATTTGGCTTGATGAAATTAATTCCTCTATTCCTTTTTGCCCCAAGTTGTGCAGAGACCACATGAGAGCTGTACTGCTTTGCATGCCATGCTCCTTTGGATGCATCCAGATTGCAGCATTGGCTCACTGCGTTGGCTGAAATGCAAGCTGGAGCTGAATCCCAGTATTGTTCTGTGTCAGTCCATACTTTGCTTCCTCTTCATCTCCAAGTTTCCCCTCTTAGCCCTTCAACACCAGTGTGTAACTTACTTTGACTTCCAAGTATTTTACCAGGACCGGGTATCCAAAACTCTTTGACAAATATGCTTTGGCAGGGTGGTTTTTGCTTTCTTTCCTACTTAAGGAAAACCTTGCACATCAAAATGGGTGGAAGGTTTCTCACTGAGTCGTTGCTATTTAAAGAAAATGATCGATACTGAGGCTTTTAAGAAAATCCAGAGCTGTTACGTGAAGCCAGTTACCAAAATGTTGCCTGCTTGCTTGGCCTTTTATCTTCTGCAGCCAGAGGGAGAAAGTGGTTTAGTACGTCTGATTTGTAATAAGATCTAAATTGTGGGTTGGATTGTCTGGCCAAGAAAGTTCTTATTGACTTAGGAAATATAAGGTGATCAGATAGATTGGGTGGAGTAACTAGTTTTCCTTTCTGTGTTCCTTTGGTGTCTGGGTTAGGATGAGTGGAGGTTCTTGTTCCCTTGCAGCAATGCATCATTTAAGAATGTGTGCCAGATTTAGTACATGCTCTTGTTTCATTGCTTTTTCCAATGTCTAAGTGGACTGAGACTTTGGGATCTCAACCTTGCCCTGCAACAGATTCTCGTGTGACCTTGAATAGGTCATTTAATGTCTTCTGTTCCTCTTTTCCCCACCTGTACAATTGAACTGCTGCTGTTTCATCCAGGCTGCTTGGAAGATAAAGCTTTGGAGCAGGTACTGTGTGCTCTTAAGAATTAGTACAGCGTGTCCTAATCTTCTTTGGCTTTACTGTAAAAACAAAAATACCATGCCAGGCAACTGTAGTTGAAAAGCATATTTCAGTGCCTCCCAACTGCCAAAAAATAAATGAAAGTACTTGTTATATTTTTCTTTCCCAGGCACAACATCCCATGGTTTTTAGACTGCTTAAGAAAAAATATATAGACTTGATAATCAATGGTGGCAAAACCTCTCCAGGAAGGAGATCGAGGGTCTCTTCTTGAGAGATGTGCCTTCTGCATCATTTGGTAGTGGGGCCTGGGGGAGCAGCTAACATAACAGACATCCAGTATTGGAAACAGCATCTATTCTCCTCAAAGTGGCAGATGTGATGCTGGGTTCTACCTACACCATGCTATTCAAACCATTTTCCTGTGTACCTGGTGTCAAATAAGAAAGGATGGGAATGAGAGCAGAGAGACACAGGCCAAAGACAGCCGTGTTACTATCTTGGTTGCTGACTCTTTTGTTATGTGAACAGTAATTAAGCAGAAATGTCCCTGATTATGGAAATATGTAGGGAATGTCTTGTGGGCGTCCTGCAGTTTCTTTTTTCCACGAGTTCCTGGGATCCAAGCTCAGTGTTATGCAGTGATGTATCCTCTGAAGCTAGCCTGAGGCTTTCCTTTGATGTCTGTATGGGGACCCTTGCTGAACACCAATGTGAAATCCTTCAACTCCAAAGCCTGCAGCTCCTCCAGCATGGAGAAGATAGAATAAAATAGAGGAATTGTGTGTGCCTGACTTTCTCTAATGGATTGTTAGCTGGGGAGTGCTGAGAACCTCTCTTTTCTGTCTTCTCAGGCAGGAGTTGCAAAGTTTATAAACAAACCTGGTCATTGTGGCCCTGCAGCTTCCCTGTCTAGCGAACTGCTGGAGACTGAGCCTGTTGGTGCAGCAGCCTCTTGGTGAGCTTTATGGCAGGCTGAAAACATCAGGATTTGCTCCATGCTGCAGCTAAAAAGATAGGAAGCTTTGGTGATGGCTTTCAGTGGAGTTGTGGATGAACTCATCTGCTCTGAAGTATTTGATGTACAGTGTACAGGTGAAATAAGCAGCAGCTGTTGGGTTTTTGAGGTTGCTTTTTCTTTCTTCTTTCTGATGATGTGGGCAAGGCCATGTGGAATGTTGTTACCTCCTTTATTTCTCATGAAGCGGATGATGTTTGTATGTCTGGTCACCTTGAAGACATGAATTTACTTACTGGGTGGAGGGAGGAGCATGCACGCAAGCTAAAATCCTAAAACTACAGCATGGGTGTTTGAAAACTTCAGCCTAATGGAAGAAAGATTCAGTGAGGGTCCAAGAGCAGTCAAGTGAAAATCCTGCATGCCCATTGTAGGGAAAAACCATGTGTGGGGTGAGGAGAGTATTTGATTTCCATGGGTAAAGTTCTTAATATTTTTCACTACATGGCATTTCTTCCTGCTTTAGGAGTAGATCTCCTTTCTTCTCAAATGTGAACCCAAAGGTTTCATCTTCATGGTAATGAACTCTCAAGGCCAAGAGGAGCTATCACCTCATCACGTCTGACCTCCTCTAGAGCACGGGCCAGCAGATTTCATCAGGATGGCAGCATGTCTTTCAGGAAAAGCATTTAGTCTTGATTTGAAGACTACAAGAAGGAAAATTCACTGCTCCCGTTGGTCATTTTTTCCAGTGCTTAATCATCCTTAGCTGCTACAAATTGGAGGCTTTGAATTTAGACTTGTCTGGCTTGTGTTTCCCATCATTGGGTGTTACTTTTGCTAATGAAATAGATGTATAGTACCTACTATTCCTGTGTGTAAGGCTCAGATATACAGTAACAGGACAGCTCTCATTGTTCCAGCCTCAAGCTCAACCATGTACAGCAGTAACATCTTCCCAGCATGGATGATGCTACAGTTTGATGATTGTATTGGGCTGACTCGTTCAGCACTGCACAGGGAGGTTCTGTTCATTCATTTGCCATAAGCTCTTTATGCACCAGGGTTATCAATTTTATGCACATTTCTAGCAGCTGTCCAGAAGTTTGTTGATCCTGGCTTTCAGCTCTTGTTCCCTAATGAATTGTCACTTCTGGGTAGTATTCAAAGCTTGCTCTTAGTTGCAGGTGTTGCAAGAGTTCAAGCTGTAAGTGATGGGCAGCAAAGCAGCTCTGTAAGAAGTCATCAGAGCTTTTTTTAGCTTCCAGTTTCACTGCTGTGAACTTGTAGTGAGGTATCCTATAGTTCTTGGCTTAAAATTAAATGTGGGTTGAGGGGACTTGAGCAGAACAATGTGTCATAAAATGGTAAATGGGAACCTTTTCCTTCAGCATCCAGACCAGGAGATGGAGTGATGATTGGGCAGGGTTGAACTCTTGCAATCACACTTGGCCCTAGGACACCTCTGCTAGGGCAGATTGGTGCTTGCTGTCCTTGCTGTTGCTGGCCTGTATTGCAAGAGGGAGGAGTGGAGTGGGTCACTCAAATACCTCTCATCAGCTCTGAGAAGGAATAAAAAACCAGAAATGCCACTTGCAGGAAAAAGTCAGGATATGAAACCAGAGCTGAGCAATGAGTATTTGTAATACCTGTTCCCTGGTAGAGCTGCCTAAATTAGATCTCTGTCCTGTGTAATCGCTTCCTCTGGGGTTTACCCTGCAAGTTACTGTGCTCCTTCAGTTTCTGCTATCAGTAATGGGATCTGAAGACGGTCAGGATCAAGCCTCTTAGTCAGGATGCAGTTGTTTAATAGAAAAAGTCCAAGGTAATTTGTATCTCCTTGTATAATTGTGTTTATACAGCAATTAATTGAGACACAATTTTAAAATACTTCCTTCTGTTCCAAAAAAGAATGAGAAAGGTAATAATTCAGAATGGTTTAGAATTCCCTGTCAGGGAGGAGGGAGAGGGTAAAAATGGATTTTTCTAATCCATCACTTCTTCATGAAAATAACTCCTTTCATCTGCTGCTTCCTCTGCCTTAGAATTGATGACCTGGGCATAAATAAAATATTGTTCCCATTTGTTATCCAGGGAACTGCCAGGGACGAAGGACAGTGAATCATCAGAGGGTTTGCTGCAACTGCTGCAAATCCTGAACAACTGGAGTGTGGAGTTGGTCAGGTCTGAGCCTTCCTGGGCTCGTTGAATGTTTCAGCCCTTGCAGTTGGAAGAGGAGGAAATGGCAGTGGGCACAAAAGCTTGCTTGTGTGCTTTGATTTATAGTTCTGAGAGTAAACCTAGGAAAAAGTCCAGATATGGGTCTCACAGCTCTGAGACACCTCAGAGAGTCTCATTTTGTAACAGCAGGAAATGCTGTTAGAGGGCTTCGTGGCTGTTTTAGGAGAGCTGTTATGTCTGCTAGCAAGAAGCAAGTCTCTCAGGAGCCTGGCCCCTCTTACAGAGGGATATCTCTCTGTCTGTTGGAGGTGCTTGGCCTGATGGTTTTTCTCGGCCAGCAGAACTGAAATGGGCAACGATAGAAGCTCGAGTGCACAAGGAAACTCCACCCAGAGTCCTCCCTCTCTTAAAATACTCTTTGCATGGAAATGGTTAACTCTCAGAATAAGTAGCAATAATGAAGGTAGAAACTGAGCCTGTCTTGACCTGAAACCTGGAATTTGAAGATATCTGTGTGATCTCTCCTTTTGGTGGTGGTTGCCACAGAAGGAATGGGTTAAAATTGGATGAAGCTTTAGCTGCTTACAGAGTATCTGAAATACAAACACCTTGCTTCCAGCCCAGAGGGGAGGCTGGGGAGGAGTGCAGGCATGGGCACACATGGGTCTGTGTCAGATCAGCAAGAGGCTGAGCCTCTCCAGTGAGGCTGTTCTCAGTGTCAGCATCACTGCTGTTCCAAGCTTAGCAGCTGTGTTAATGGAGTACAGCGTTTCACTGATCCACAGTCACTATTGTGCTGCTAATTTGATAACTTGTTGCATTAGCAGTTTCCGTCTTCCCTCCCAGTTCTGCCTTGTATTTATCTCTAAAACCCATGCAGTAGTAATAATTGATGTGGAAAAGAAAGGGCTTTACCCTCCCCCCCTGCTGCTCCTTTTTAAAGTGACTCCAGCGTTGGATGCTTTGGGCTGGCATCAACATAGGAAGACTGCAATGCTCAAAAATTCGAGAGGAAACACCATAGCTGGTGCTGCAGCAATCACAGACTCACTAGAATAAAAAGGAGTTTTTCATCCTCTGTATCGAGAACGACACCACTGGGCTTGGTTTTCATCTTCTGTAGCTTTTCTCAGGAAATAACAATGTGCTTCTTTCCATGCTGCCCTTCTACATAACAAAACCTATGGGCTTGTACTGGTGGACGTCACTGATGACTTGAGATGAGGCTGGCATACTTGGTACCCAACTCCCCTGAACTTCCTGCAGATCTGGGAATGCTAGTGGCTGTGGGAATGAAGCAGTGGAGGATCAGGGTTAACCAGCAGTATGGCCCTAGGCCCAGCACGAAGGCCTGGAAGATAAGGATATTAATTTCCTTCTCCATCTAGATGCTACAGTCAGTGTGGAGTTTCCCATCTCCTTTCAGGCACTGTGTGTGGGAGGTGACCTACTCTTCTCCAGGGTCATGGCAGTGTTCCTACAAGGAGCTCCATGTGAATGAGTGGCTGTACCGTGGTGGTTTTCCTTGGTTTAATGTTGGTCTTCTGTCACAAGCGGTGGTCTTGTTGTCCAGCAGGAACTAACTTGTGGTCTTTCTGTGTACATGAATTGGCAGCTTGGGATCTGTAATCCAGTGATGTTGCACTGAGTGGCTTGGCTCATTGCTTGGAGAGTTCTGCTGAGCTCTTCTAAATGACACATGCCTAGCCTTTCTCCCCAGTTGCTCTTCCCATGGGGTTATAAATGCTCTTTAGGCAATGTTGTTCTTTTTGCCTGACTAAACAGTCTGGTAGTGATACATAAGTAGTTCCAGAACTCAGTGGAGATCGTTAGAATGCCTAGACCTCTTTGAGTGCTGTGCCCCAAAAGAGATGGGCTTCTGTGAGGTAGTTATCTGCACAGTACGTTTCTGCTGTGCAGCATGTTGTTCCTGGCAGCAAGAGCCAGGGGAAGGATTGGGGGTGATGTGTACATTCCACAAGAAGAAAACTGGACCTGCTCAAAGAGCTTGACGCTAAATTCCCTTCCTGGCTGCCAAGGACCATGGTAGATCTTGAATCCTTGCTCTGAACGGGGGAACATGGCAGCTGTCCATGCTCACAGGAGCTGTGCTGCCCTTCTCCCTCTTCACCTGGTGCTGTGGTAACGCAGGGGTGGATTTTCCTGTGGCAAGGAAGCCGAGCAGAGGAAGGGAGATGTCCCTCCCTGCTCTTGTGGGGCTGCAAGGTGCTCTGTCACGCACAGCTATCCCCCCTGCTTGAGCTGTAGAGAAGGGAGGGATCTGTCTCCTGAAGTCGCTCTGGTTTTGTGTGCACCGTACATAAATTGGAGTAATTGCTTTCAAGGGTAAACAGCGTGTCTGCTTTGTGTTCCCCACAGTATTTCCATCCTTTTTCATCTTAATGTCAGTGTTGGAGCACAAGAGCAGCAGCAACCGGAGACCATCCAGGTGACAAGAGGAACCTCAAAACACTGTGAAATTCTGTAGATGTAATAAAGTTGGTGTGATTTCTTTTTTTTTTTTTTTTTTAATTTGTCTTCAATTGTTTGTGCCTTTAGCATTCACATTCTGAAGCTTCACTTTGGAGTCTCTGGGCTTAGAAACACATTTAAAAATAAATAGTAGAGTCCAGCAGCCCAGGGCCTTAATGAGAAGGCTGAGGAGCACTGGGCTCAGACTAACATGAGACTCAACACTGTTGCATTTGAATTGAATCAGAGTGTGGAGGGGAGCCTGCCAGGCACGGTGGAGGGACAAGGGGCCGGAGTAGTTTGCAGCTACTTTCTGAGTTATGATGTGTTTTATGGAGCTTTCCTCAGGGTTTTGCTTAGCAGAGTGATGGCTTAAATAGTGTTAGAAATCTTTGCATGTGAGGAAGAAAAAACCCCTCAATTTTAGGTAATTTTTGTTTCCCTAAATACCATTCCCCATGAATTGCAAAGCCTCTGAAGAGGTTTCTCCTCTACAACCATGGTAGACAATTTCCCATGGAAAGAATTCTCTTGCTGTCCCCTCTGGTGATAATGGACAGTCATACTGACACATGAGTTAGTAACTGGGAATTTGCTCCTGGATCCTGACCTGTTTAAATCAGTTTGTGCAGCCTGTCTGCCTGGGAGCAGAGCATTGGTGTCACCTTCACCTTGTGCTGACGTGCGTTGGGGAACTGCTCTCATGAACAGGATCGGGCTGTGTTTTGTAGCTCCCCTATGACAGGGCTGGGCATTGTATGGACCCACTTGTTCTCTGTCTTCCTGAGCAGCGTTGATGTTACAGAGATAAGGCCACAGAGTCTGTGCTGAGCATCATCTTGTACTTAAAGATAACATTTTCTTTAGTGTTGTGGGGAGACTTGTGACCACTGCCACTTGTCACATTTCTAAGAGTTGAAGCTAAGGAAAAGGGGAGAGAATCTCACTTTATAAACCCACAAAGCCAAACAAGAAACCCACAACAAAACCCTCACAAGTTCTTACTAAAATAGATAATACATTGAACTGCTACTTACATTTGCCTGAACTTCAAGCCCAGGTGAGTGCTGTAAGGACTGGAATGGAGGAGGCTGGCCTGTGCTGCTGGAGCACTTGGATTTCCCAGCGCAGCGGGGTCTGTGATGGGAAAGCTACATGCCTGCTAAAGGGCTCGAGTAGGTCTGAAGCCCTCTTCAGCTGGCAGTAAACGCTCACTTCTAGGTGCTCGGGAGGCTCTGCTTCCCCAAAAACATATAGCAGAAGCCTGAGGCTCTTCCCTCACTTGGTAACTTGCTCTGTTATGTTGATCTTTCCTGAGCAGCAGAGACTTAATTCTCGGGAGGCAGGGGGATGATGCCAGCGACAGACCACCAGTCTTCTTGTGGGTGTGCATCCAGACCTTTCACCCTGCCTCACTGCAGTCTTTCCCCACCTACCCTGCGCGGTAGAAGCGCTGAGTTGGTTCCTGTTAGGACAAAAGGCTCTTATCAGCAACACAACTTGTATCGGATACAGAGAGGACAAGGGGGGGTTGAATGAACACCTGCTGCTGCCAGAATGAAAACCTGTAATAACACCTTCCCATCAGAAGGAAAAAACCCAATCTACTAGCATCTTTCTTCTCACAGGCTGCATAACCTGAGGCACAAACACAATGTACAACTCCTCAGATGTAGCTGTTCCTGGGATGAAACACGGCAGCCTTGTCGTTACTCGCTGTGTAATCACACAGCGGCGTAAACTGCTGGGGAATAAAGCCGTGCTGAATTAATTGAATTACTTCAGAGATGAGTTTGGTCCACTAATTCCGTATCGACCTTTGGCTTTAAATAGCATTAAGGACCCATGTTAAAACTCAATTAAAACTGAGGAACATGGTTTGAAAGGAGTAAGGTCACATCTGTGCATGAGGTGGAATTAATGTAACCGGTCCCCTTGACGTGGGTCTGCGTCTCGCATAATCGGAGCGAAATTGAATCTCAGTTTAATCTGATCGTTGAGTGTCCCTTCTGTGAGGAAGAACAAGGTGGAATTAATGAACCCTGAGGAGGTCTGTACTCTGCGTGGATACAGGGACCGCGTCACTGAGCTCATGCTCCCTTGGGAAATCCTTCAAACACGATGTGAATAGATGGTTGTAATGGCTCGCACTGTCTAGTGCAGCCCCCCAGAATCTGCAGCAGGAATTAGCATCGTTAACTTCTCCCAACTTTTTTTGCACTGCACAGTGACTCAGGAGGAACCTCCCCTTGGAGACATCATATGCCTGATGCTGTTACCAGGCATAGCGGCTCCTCCAAACACCTTGCAGATCTTGTCTTTGTAATCAAATCAGTGTTGCTGTAATTAATGGGATCAGAAAGGTGCCATTAAAGTAGAGCTTTCTGTGGGAGGCTGGTCATTGTTGGGTGGGATTGCAGCTGATAGGAACTGGGATTAAGCTAGCAGGAGGAGTGTGAGGAGAGCCTGTATTGTGGAGTATATCTTTATACACAAGCTTGTTTGCACTCCAGTTGGAGTGATGTCCCGCTTTGGTCATACTTCAAAGGTGTCCCGTCCCTTCTCAGGTTGTATTTTAGGAGAATATCTCACTTTTGTGGGTTCAGCAGTTAAATCAGCAGCAAGAACAGATACCAGCAGTGTTGTGCAAATGTAGTAACTTAAAAATGAAAGTGGTACATGTTGGTGGGACGTAAGCAATAACAGAGCTGCCTCTGAACACATTCTTGGATTCATTTTTCTCCCACAGGCTTCAGTGCCTCTTAGACCCCGGAGTTCCCAATACTGATTCTCGTGCTCATTGAATTGGTCTGACCCAGCAGGGATACCACAAGCTCAGAAAACACATCCCTTTTTTTTTTTTTGAAGAGTCCAGATGGCTGTGCTCGTTTGGCTTCTCCCAGTGCCACTGTTTCACATTGCCTGGGACGTGCCGACTGCCATTGATCTCTGGCGGTCGCTTTGGGCCCTCTGCTCCTGTTTGATCCTTGCAGTGAGGACGATTTGCAGCTTTCAGGAGGGGCACGCTCTGTTCTTTTTTTCCCTTGTACCTCTTTGGGACCAGATGCCTTTTCCTTTCTGTTTTATTGGCTTTTTTTAAAGGCTGCCAGCTGGATATAGGTAAGGGGGGTGGGGGTGGGGGTTCTCTGCCGTAGTCCGCAGAGAAAAACCATCAGTATGTAGCCATTTAGTCCTGGCAAACTGCTTCCTATTTTTCCAGATGATTCCAGCCAGCTCTTTTTGTGCTTAGCCTATTGTCAAACACCGTCACAAAGACTTGGGGTATTAATCCTATCATCTGTTCAGCCCATGGAACTGCTGAGTGGGCTGTGCGGTGAATGAGAAGCTGTAGGTACTCGGGAAAGAGTGTATGGTGCATAGGCGTCTTTAGAGCACATTCAGAATTCATGCCTTTCCCTGACTGAGTGTAAAAATTCCCTTCTGTGCCTCCAGCAGCTGCTGGTACCAGGAGGATGTAAGTGCGAAGGGCTGGTGGTGGTGGGAGGGCAGGTGGAACGTGAAACAGGCTGGAGCAATGGAGGGGCATGGCCCTTCTCTGCATCCCTGAGTATCTGGGTGCTGTTGCTCCACTGCAGGAGACTCCGAAGGAGTCGTGTGTCTCGCTCGGAGCAAACAGAAGGGTAGACCTAGTGCTTCAGGTTGAGGCTGGAATATAACGAGTGGTCTGAACCGAAACAGCAGCTCCCAAGGTCATGGGTGTTGAGTACAGACGGGTTCAACTTTGAGTCCTGCAGGCTGAGCCCATCTCTAGTGAACAGAACGTGTCGCTGCAGAGGAGCTGGCGCTTCTTAGATGCTGGCTGAGTTACGCTTCTTTCTGCGGCAGATCTGGTTTAGCAGCATCTGTGAAACCCAAATTCCCTGTCCTGCAGACTGTGTCTCACCAGAGCTGCAGCTCTGCGCTGTGGTTCTTTGCCAGCAAGTTTAGTCTGCGAACTTCCTACTCCAAACGATTTGTGTCTGCCCCCATACTGTGGCTATTAAGTCATCTGGGTGATTCCCCTTTAACCTGCACCCATGGTACGGCACAAGGAGACAAAGCTTAATTCCTTCAAATCCACCCATCCACCAAGTATTTGGTTTTAAAAGTAATAATTCCACAGATGTAATTTGGAATCAGCGCAGCTCGGGGGGGGCCGTAACAAACGTCTGTACGATGGGCGATAGGAATTTAAACCAGAGCAGCCAAGGAGCTGCCTCCAGGTTGGTGGTTTCCCAGCCAGGTACTCAAATCAGTGCTTCTCACTCCCTGCAGCTTTTAGATGCCTCCAAGCAGAGCACCCAGGAGTGGGGCAGGTTTTTGAATGTGAGCAGTCAGGAAGAAAAAGCTGTTGTGTGTTGCGCATCTCAGAAGCTGTTGTGTATTGTGCATCTCAGAAGCTGTTGTGTATTGCACATCTCAGAAGCATGTATTGTTTTTCGGAGGGCTCAGGCAGGATGGGGAGGGAGAGCTTTGTTGCTGGCATATACAGATGTGTTTCCAGCCAGACACTATTAGTAGCGCAAAGAAAAAGACATGCTTGGGTTTTCAGTGGGAAACAACAACAAGAAAAAAATCCTTTCCATTTCTTTCAGCTGGAAGGTGATGCCAGGAGCTGTTGTTTTAGTGAATAATAACCCTGACTTTAGAAGCATGCATGTGGGATACACCTTTGAATGTATATCAAGAAAATTTACATAGAGAAAACACATAGCGTAGAAAATAGGTCTTATTGCTGACTGCCCCTGTTCAGGGAAAGCCAAGCATGTTGTGGAAATCTCTTTGTGTGGGTCTAAAAAAAAAAAAGCAAACCCAAAAGCAAAGAACATCTGTTCGTGTATAAATAGATCTGTTTCTTCTGATTTCATAGTGCCCGTTACAGCGTGTGCCGATTTCTCTGGAGTGCCAGCAGAGAAAGGGCATCTTCAGAAAGTGTTGAGGTTACAACAGCCTGATAAAACCTGCCCAGGACACAACCAGCTCAGTCTTGCAGAGAGGAAACGTGCTGGTGAACTTAACGTGGTTGCCAGACCTTTCTCACTTTTTTTTGTAGGATTGGCTGGATCCTTAGCTAGCTGGAGGGTGAACATTAGTCCAGGCGGCAGCCCTGAAAGCTGAGCAGTGGTATGTCGAAAAGGTCTGCTTGGGCAGGAGATAATTAATGGCATTTCTCTTTTTCAGTGACTGCCTTTAGATGCCCTAAAGTGTTGGCTTGAGCTGGGTACCTCTGGAAGGATGCTACTGTCCCCTGGGAGTGGGCTAGAACAGTGTGCAGTGAGCCCTGAGCACAAAGCCGATGGGTTTGGTTTTGTTGTTTATTAAAGACAGGCCTTTGTACATCAGTAATGGAAAATCCTATTTCTGTACCAATATAAACTTTGCTCCCGTGGCTGTTGTTATTGGCAAACTTAGTCACTTTGGTGTTTATGGAAAAGTATTTGCTGGGGAGGACTGCATGGTTAGCAAGCTTCATCTGCTTTCGGTTTGCTTTGATGGCACACATGTTGCTGCAAGGCCTTTTACTTCATCCCAGTACCCATCCACAGTCCGTCCCCCGGGGCTGGTATCCCTCTCCAGCAGCGTGGACAGCCTGGCAGCGCTCCTGCTGTTTGCTGTGACAAGGTAGAGAGAGCACGCTGTGGGTCTGCCTTGGATTCTGCTTTCTGGCCTGGGTGGGCATCCGCTTTGTGTCGGTCCCTGCTTTGCCACACAGGACGCTGCGCTGCGTGCTGCGTGTCAGGCTAGGCCAAGCTGGCATGTGGGTTATCAGCCAGCTGACAGTAGCAATAATAAAGAACTTGAGTGCTGCAGAAGGATTAAAAGAAGCTTCTCTAATAAATGCAATTACACAAACATGCCTGAGCCGTGTGTCCTAGTTAATTCCTGCCCAAGAAAAGAGGCATTGCTCAGGGTGCTGCTGTTGTCTGCATGCAAGAGATACCCAAGGGCCTCGGGCGTCCTCTCTGAATCCAGAGTGGCTCTTCTGTGCCCTGGGTGGCCACTAGTGTTGGCCTGCAGATTCCTCTGAAGAGCTGTTATTCCTCCAGGATGAGTTGGTTCTTTTGCCAGGCAGCGACGCTAGCTGATGGAGCCCTTGGTGCCATCCAGGCCTCAGGGGCAGCATTCATCGCTGGATGCGAGCCCCATGGCACCCTGTTTGCCCACAGAGGTGCCTCCACTCCGTGCTGAGAAGCTTCCTGCATGCATTGTTGCAATTGGGGAATCTTCCAATGAGCCTTCACTGCTTTGAAGGGTACCTTGACACCAAGAAGGGTGCCGGGCTAAACATCTGTGACAGGCCGCACTCGTTCTCCCGTCAGGGCAGCTCTATATCAAACCTTAATGGGGTTTGTTCTCTCCTGCTGCTGTGTGGATGTTCCATCTCTGCCTTCGGCATCAACGGGACTCATGATGGAGAAGAGGCCTTACAGGCTGTTAGGAGCTGCCTGCCAGACAGCCCCCCAGAAATACTTGCTGGAGCTAATGGGTTGGTACCCCAGCTCTGTGAGTTAGGACGGTTAGCTGGAACCGTGCCACAGCCTTCCTGGTGCAGAGAAGGCAGCTGATGAGCGTGGATGTGTGCAGATCCATCTGTGGGGCTTGAAGGTTCTTGGGCATGGCTTCTCCATGAGGCAATTGTTGGGCAGCCGTAGGGTGTGTCCCTAGGGCTGGGCTGAGGGACAGGGACAGCCTGGGCAGAACAGGGACCTTCTGCAGATGGCTTTATGTCACACAGGGAGAAGACAGTTGCGCTGCCCCAGAGTTGGGTCATGTAACAAATGACCAGTGTTAGTGGGCTGAGGATGTTAAACTTTGAGCGTTGCTCTGTTCTCAAAGCTCAGTCTCCCCTCTTGAGGGTGTTAAGTCTGAAATCATTGCTCATCTGTCGAAGCTGAGGTTTTAAGAAAACCAATAAATATTCCAAGGTTCCTGGTAAAGTGCAAGGATTAAATGGTCCAGAAAAGCCACTCTGTGACTTCCCAGCTCCTTGCCCCTTCGTGCGTACGTTCCCTGAGGTATCTCATAAGGTGACTTGTGTGCAGAGAGCAACTGTGCTCTTTCTTCCCTGTGAGCACCAAATGTTTAATTCAGTGTGTGCTTGTCAAAGGACATTAAAAATGCAGGCAGCACTTGCTGGGTGTGAGCCAGCTCCTGTAAACGAGGCTTCGTCTCCGGGTGATGTTACAGGCATGACACAAATGGAGCCCACTGGCTCTTGGAAGTGCCCTGGCTACCTAGAGTGTCCTGCCGGGCTGGCATTGTCCTCCTGTCCCCAAAACCCTACCTTTTCATGGGGTTTTGAGATCCCAAGGAAATATGGGGCAGAGAGGATGTGCTGTGACAGGTGAGGTTTTAGTGGTTGTCTCCTGTCCATGTTCATCTCTCTCTAGTTGTATCTCATCCTACGTTTAGATCCAGCCCTGACATCAGTAGGAATGTGAAGGCTTGCAGACACCTCAATATGGTTAAAGTCTTTTGTAAAGTCACTAGAGTGGAGGTTGTATGTGTGTGCACAGCACCTTGCACAGATAGGTCTCAATCTCTCGGTTTGGTTCTCCATCTGTTGATCTTCCTAAGAGGAATTCATGTGCCAGCAAGTGCAACGGTGATGTTTCAGAACTGTGGCAGTGCAGCAGGAAGCCTCTGTGAGCACCTTGGGTTTAGAAGAGAGACTTGGATCGGTACTTGGCAGCGTGCCTGCACTAGGGAAGGTTGAGGCAGCAGTGTGAAATTCATCAGGAGAACTGAAAGGGGGGAAATAGATGTTGGTGGGACATAAGAAAGAAAGCAGGTTAACTCTTGGGAAGTACCTTGGGCATGCACAGCGCTGGGAATGCTGGTGACACCGGCTGCGGGCTGCCAGTACACCTTGTGAAACGGGCAGGCGTTGGAACTGGAGCCAGCTGCTCCCTTCCCCTCTGCAGGACAAGACCTCTGTTTATCAGTGCTTGTCTCCTCCTGACATTTTGCTCTGTGCCCTTTCCATCTCCAAGACTTCAGCGATGTGTCTCAGGCCCTGGCTAACAGTTGCTACAAGCCACCCTCAATGGAGTCATCGAGGGCAGGTCCTGGGTTAGCCTGAGGTCCCTCAACCACCCGACTGAATGTTGTTCTCTTGCCTTTCAGTCCTTTCAAGGAAGCCAAGGACGTGCATACCTCTTCAATTCAGTGTGAGTATAACCTCGTGCGTGTCACCTCTGCCTGTCTTAGCATTAAGAAAACCCTCTTGAAGAAGAAAACAAAAGGAGAGTCTTCCTTTAGAAAACCTCTGCCCGAGACTGGGGAGCTTCCTGGAAGCGGTTGGAGCGAGAGAGCCAGGGAGCAGCTCTGATTCGTATCTGATTCTCTATCCAGGCTTCAGACAAGCAGCTAGGAAAAGGTGGTTTTTTCGTCATCAGATTGAAAAGTAAGAGCTAACAGATGAGTCATTCTCTCCACAGAGAATGTGGCTGGACCAAAGAGTCAAAGTTTCATAGATGTAGAGAATAAATAATATCTATTTACGAATTACTTTCTTGAGCTAGCATAAAAATTGAGTAGTGTCATTTTCCCAATAACTGAAACTACTATTTTATTTCTTTTTATTTATTATTATTTTCCCAATAACTGAAAACAGAAACAAGCATTGCCTCTGGGATATCTTTCACAAGAACAGCTCCATTTTTCAAGTTCCCATTTGGGAGAGTGAAAGTACCATTTTACCAAGTTGAAAATGCAAATCGTTCTCAAACTCATTGTTAATTAATTTACTAGAACGTGATTAACCTTCTGCTCAAAGCTTTATTGAACTTATAGCTGAATTTTAAACAAAAAAATCCATTTCACCTTCTCATTCAGTTCAGATCTTTGTTTTGGGCCCAAGCTGTGGTACTGGGTATCCTGAACCAAGCTGAATTCTGTTTTCAAACGTTGTGATAAACTTGCTGTCAGCTCTGTTGTAACACCGTGACGTGGCACACTGACAGGGAGCATCTCTCCTTTCTCCCCAGAGTTAATGTGGGCTGTGGCCCAGCAGAGGAGCGGGTGTTGCTAACAGGATTACACGCGGTTGCAGATATTTACTGTGAAAACTGCAAAACCACGCTGGGTTGGAAATATGTAAGTATTGGTACCGTTTGTTGTTCCTGTGGATACACGAGGATAACTTCCCTCAGTCTCATGGTTTGTCTTGTCCTTTTTTCCCCCAAATGATAGCAGAATAATGGAATAATAGACCCATATATTGTTAATCCTGCATCCCTCCCACTGGAAATGCTATCGAACGCGAGTTTGTCTGTTTGCTGTCTCTTGCTCTTGGTAAATTAAATTACCTTCAAATAAAGCCTTATGCTACATCCTGATTTCTGCTTCAGGAGGCACGCAGTGTACTTGTTTGTCAAAACAGTTTGACCAGTGTCTAAACAAAACATATATCGTATCTGCAGCCTCTGGACAGAAATACTCTTTAATAAATCAGTTGAAAGGCTATAAAAAGTAAAGCATCAAAAATTCATCTGCTCAGGATTCGTGCAGAAACACGGCGTGGATCTCACAAACAGAGAAGGATGCTGAGTCCATAAACAGAGTTTATTGTAAAACAGAATACAGAATGTCACACACAGCCCAGGCCTCTCCAGCAATTGCATGGCATTACTCCTGCTGTTTTACATGCTCACACAACTGAGCAGAGCATCCTTCTGAGGATCCAGCCTCGGCAGTGGGAGTCCCTCCTGGTTAGGGACCCCGTGGGTGTCCATACCTCCTTAGTGTGGAACCATCCTGGCTGGGTCAGGTGGGTCCTTCTCATGCCTCAAGACCTTTACCATAATCTGGCTTGTCCCAATGGCAGCGTGTGCCATCAGACGACCTCTGCGTTCCTAACAAAGACGAATAAATTCCCAGACCACCCTAGAGAGAGCTGGGTTTGAATCGCCGATGATTCCTAAGGTATAGTTCAAGGGGCAGTTGCCATTGGCCTACAGAAAGCTGCATGTTTACATTGTTCCCTTCTTCCAGCCCCCAAAGACAGCTCAAAGCAGGATTTAAGATCCTCCCAACGTAGTTTTCCCAAAGTCCACAGCAGGACCTACAGTTTCCAGGCAAGGCTGATGATTGTACCAGTGTGCCCACATCTGATCAGTAACTGCGACTTTACCTTCTGATATCATCTTGACCTTGTTCTTTTCTCCTTTTGGTGGTTTTTTTTTTTCCAGGAACACGCTTTTGAAAGCAGCCAGAAGTATAAAGAAGGCAAATACATCATTGAACTAGCTCACATGATCAAGGATAATGGCTGGGATTGAATGGAAAGAGCCCAGCCCTACCAGCGTGTAAGAGAATGCCATCCAACCGAACATTATATCCAAGAGTGAGAGAGTGACTGAACGCTTGGTTCCATGCATTTAGAGGCTCTGCAATTTGGGAGCATCTTCACACCCTTCTCCATCTTTATTGGTGACTGGCCTCTAAATTTCTGTCTCTCTGTCTCTTTGCTTTGTATCTGTTTGTGAGTTGACCCTGGCTGCTTCTCTCTCTGTTCTGGCGTTGGCTAAGAGAATGCACTGAATGCCCGACAGCCATTCCATGTTGACGAATGTTCTAAGGACAAACTGAAGTTGGCTCTGTGGTGGCATTTGATCAGGAGGTCTCGGTGCGGGAGGAAGACCCCGAGTTTTGGGCAGGAGAAGGTGATAGGGGGTGGGGAGTGGGCCCGAAGGGAAGTCATCAGAAGCTGAAACTGTGCTTCTCCTTTAAGTCCTGGTTAACCAAGGCTTGAAACTATCTACTTGTCTAAATGGACAGAAAAATACCTCACGGCTGCGTTCTCTGAATCGTAAAACCGCTGCTCCATCGGCGGAGCTTCAGTCTAAGCCGGCTGAGCACAAGTCATAACCAGTTCCCCCTGCAAGCTAATCGCAAATCTGTGTTTTGTTTGCTGTTTATGAACTTGTTTGGAGAGGGAAAGGACCTGAAGGCTGGAGAGATCCCCCCCTGCCTCTCCTTTTTCTTGTTGCTTCAGGGAAGGTAGGCTGAACACCCCAACAGAACACAGCTGTAGGGAGCATCTTCACAGCTGGGAAAACCAAATCCTGACTCTGGACCCCTTCAGAAAGGAGGAGAAAACTGCTTAAGGCACAAGGAGGGGTGGAGCTGCAGCTTAGAAGATATGATGGGTGGAAAAATAAGTCACGTGCTAGGCAAGCAAGAGGAAATCACATAGAGGAGGATGAGGATAAACTTGGTAACACAGGGTACTCCTTGATTTCCAGGCCTCCGCTGAGCATCCTTGGGGGTCTTGTACCAATCTTTCACAAATGTGAGTAGGAAGATGCTGTTACAGAATCTTTTTCTCAAACCCCAGGTCCTGACCAACAGGTCCGATCTCAGAGCCTTGCAGAGAAATGGTGTGAGAGTGGGGAGAGGAGGGAGCAGAGGAGCCTGGCAGTTGTAGCAGTATTGCACAGGTGGATATTTCAAGCCATGAGGTATCCTCCCCAAAATCTTCCCCTTCCCCCACTTCTCTCACTCCCAGAAGCCTGGTTTAGGCACAGGGAAGGTGGGAAAGAAAAAAAAAGAAACTAAACATCTTCTCTCTACCCCTAAAATCCTCCATGCCTTGGAGATAGAAGGGGAGGGGTAGATGTGGGCATCGTAATGGCAAGGGACAAGTCCTTCCCATTTTAATGTTTTCATTTTAATTAGTGTGGACCTTCCCAAGGTGGGAGAGGGGAATTGTGTGTGAGAGGGGAGCTGCGTTAGACATAAACGACAATGTGAAGTTTGCTCTGCAACAGTCCAGCCAGTACCTGGTGCATAACTCAAGGCTATTTAACCGAATTACTTTTATCTGAGTGAATTTTCTTTTTGTTTGTGGAATTCTTTCAAGTAGGTTAATCCACTGGGGGAAATCTTTCTTAATCCAGAAGGAAAGAGTATTGTGCAGGGGTTTGTAACTCCTTACGAAACTGAAGCTCTGGAGCTGGTGCTGCTTGTGCCCCCACCAGATACTCTCAGCTAGCTGAGGATCAGGATGGAGGGCTGCTGGTGCGAAGGGAATTTGCTGTTAAATGAGGGGGATGCGAGCAGAGAGGCTGCTTAAGGATCAGGGTGGGCCTTATGACTTGGGTCTTTGTGTGGAAACCCAACCCTGATGGCCCTTTTAAGCTGTTTGTCCTCTTGACCCACTCTTCTTTACGACCGTGGCAAGAGGAGTGGATGGAGGCTGGTCATAGCTCCTGACATGGGTGGAGTTGGCTTTTGTTTCTGAGGGTCCCTGTTTCCATCATCCACATTCCTTTCAGTGATAAAAATCCAGTAGCAATCAAAAAACTCCACAGTACCAGCTATCTTCTTGGCTTCGGCACTGCTCCAGTCCCGTTTTCCTGCCCTTTGGCTGGTATCTGTGACAGTTCATTGGGTTTTGGCTGCTGGGAAGTGATCTGTGTTCTTTGAAGAGCTCCTTGGTCTCCCCAGATATGTAACCTTTAAGGGGATCTGTCGGGAGCTGGGAGAAGTAAGCAGTAACCCCAGATCATTAATAACAGGTTGAGAAAAAGAGCCCCTGTGTTTTTATGTTGGTATTTAGAGTGTTCACCTATAAAAAAAGCAATAGGAAAGGTCTAGAAAAGTCCTGCCTAGAGGACTGCTCTGGGAAGTAAGAACCACTACTACAGAGAGCTACCAGACAGAAATTATTTTACCCATAGGTTTGGAACAAGAGAGGACGATGACCCGTCAGTTCAGGCTGGTTTTAGCTGCTCACAGGGGTTTTGCTTTTAATGGCAACGAGTCCAAGCTTGAATGCAGCAAGATCTTAATCTGGTTGTAATTGGTTTTGTCCCGTCAGCATCCACAGATTCACACTCGCTGAGAATCTGGCCTCAAGCCCCCAATATGCTACAAACGTGTGTGGCTGTGAGTGTCCCCAGCACCCAGAGGGGGTTCTCTGTAGGGGGAGAGTAGGACAAACAGACTTGTGATGCATTTGCTCTCTGCTGCGTGTCTGTTAAAGACAAAATAGTTTGTAGCCCACTGCTAGACCTGCCTGTGACGCGCTGTGTGAGACACGTGGCGGGGTTGGGAGCGGGTCCCCAGGCAGGATGAGAGGTCTGTATGCTGGCAGCACCAGCACAGGATCCTAGAGCAGTGTGTTCAGAATATAACCAAAGACCATCCCTGTCCTCATCCCTCCGGTGGGGTGAGTTGATTGTGGCCGGTTCGTTAGCGACTGCGATGAGTGTGGTGGGACCGTTGTTTGTGAGCTGGAGATGTGGCCCATGGAAACCACCATGGAAACTCAGGCAGGTGATGCCTGAATAGGGAGCACCAAGTGCTCCTGCTGCCACATTCCATGGGTGACATCCTGGAGAAAAACAGGACCAGCAGTGAGTTTGGCTTTGCTCTTTATTTAACGTGGCGGCCTCATCTCTGGCAAGCTGCACATGCCCTGGAGTTTACATCACCCCAAAGCTCAGCTCAGGCTTGAGTTTTAAATTGTTGTGCTCTGGTGGATTATCTGGTGTGAAATCCCGACCCCTATAATAAATATTCAGATGATAATATATGCAAAGCAGAGAAAAAATTAATTATCCTGTGAAATATACTTTTGTAAATAATATTTAATTTTTTTAAAAAATAATATATTTGGTGCTGTTTTCTCAGAGCCCCCCTCTCTGAGAGCACTTTTTTGTTGTTTATAAATGATACTGTTTCCTTCTGTATTTGTTGGAAAATATGTTTAAAGGGAAACAAAACCCATAATATACTTTGTCCTCTTAAGCCAATCCATTTTTACTCTGGATGTGGCAGGAGTGGGGGGTCACTCCTCCTCCCAGCCAGCAGAATTTGTCTTGGACACAGGTGGTGGCTGAGTTACAGGCAGCAGCCCGCGGTCCAGACAGGTATGGATGTGTGGGATGGGATCGGAGTACCTCCAGGTGCTCGGGCAGCACACTGGTGTCTGTTACATGCTCAAACACCTTTGCCCAGCACCGGAGGTCCCAATCCAGCAGCCTGAGCTCCGAGTCGGCTCGTGTTCCCACAGTGAGTCCCACAAAAAGCTGGTGGGGCTTCACCTGGGCATGACTTTCCTGAGGAGATCTGTTCTGTAGGAGCCAGGCCTGAAATTTTCTCTTGCACCAGTATTGGCTGGAGTGAAGTAGACACCAAGACTTAGAAAATGGGATTCAGTATCAGCTGCGACCTCTGGATGGCTGTTTCCAGTTGCTTGGAGGCAGCAGAGATGGAGGATGGAGATTTCTAACTAGTCGTTATTTTTAAACTAAAACACACAAGTCTTTGGACATGGATCCTGGGTTTCTTTTTGGGTATTTTTGTTTTGGTTTTCAAACCAGGCTGCTACATAACAAATTAGAGTAAAGGTTTACCTCTCTGGCAGGAAAGTTTTGTTGGGTTTTTTTTTATTTGTTTCTTTTTGGTTTCCTTTCTGTCTTTTAACCTTTCCCCTTCTCCCCCTCCCTTGGTTTTTAATTCATTGGGTCTCTTGTTTATCCCAAAGTGGACCAACAGCACAAACCACTGGACTGTGTTTTGCTGAGCAACGAGCTGTTTTCAGTGCTGAAGAACTGTTGCACGCTCTTGAATTCTCTGTTTTTGGTGCACACAATTTAACAATGTACAGGAAAAAAAAATGAAACCAAGACAAACTACGAGTGAAACCTGTTGTTCTTGTGCTGATCAAGTGAGAATTTTCTCTGTATGCATTTTTCTAACTGGTGTGTGAGAGTGTGTTAATCATGCATTTCACTGCACTTCCTTCTTTCGGGAGGAGCGTCGTGTTTCCGTGTGACCCAGTTCGTGGATGAAGAGGTGACACCCAGGCGCCCGGTTGGGTTAAACAGACTGGGGAGAACCAGAGCTCAGCTCAGTAGGAAGGAGCTCTTCTCACCAGGTGAGAGGCCTCAGAAATTCAGTGCTCAGAAACAATTAATCTTAGGCGTAGACTTGGCGGAATCCTGGTTAAAAAGAATAAGCAGAAGAGGGGAAACAAAATCAACTTGAATCCAGAAAAAAAATCAACAACCTGACCTATTCAAAGGCGAGCAGAATGGCATTGTGTAAGGTACATCCACAAATAAGCTATTCTTGTAGTGACGGTCTGTGTGTATCCTTTGTTTTGTTGTTCATAAGGAACTGGGAGCGCTTTCCCCACTGACAAAACTAAAGGACGATATTTCCAATACCAGCCTGTCTATTGATGCTCTTGTGTTTACAAACTGTGTATACTTTTATTTCTTTGATCTTATTTTAATTATTTTTTTCTTTTTTTTTTTTTGTTGACATATTCTTTCAGGTCATTTGCTTCAGTAATAAATGCAATTGTTTTCAGATAATTGGTTTTCACCTTTCTGTGTGTTTGTATGTTGTATATAGTTCTTCAGTATTAGAGGGAGGCGTATTGTTTGTCATATTTACAATATGTGTTGGTGCTCATTTGAGAAAATAAAATTTTCAAGTACTAAAAGCGCTGCTCTGTGGTTCTGTTCTTATCCCCTGTGCTCTTAGAGGCAGCAAAATGGGGTTGTTCCAGACGTGTTCCATTCAGCTCAAACATTAATTACCCTCTCTCCTGATAGTCCCAGCCCGGAGAGGTTGCCCGCACTTGAATCCCTTCACACTCGAGTAACGGAGGGAGCTTGTCTGTCTCGGATACGCACTGTGGCGTCCGCACGCCCTCGCTTCTCTCATCTGGCCACCTTCATGTCAACGCCAGAGCTGCTCCTCTGCTTCCTGTTGAGCAGGGTTCGATGTCTCCAATTCCTGGCACCTTCAGCTCAAAAATCCTTCAAAACAGCAGCAGGACTCAAGCGGTGCTTTCTCAGGGCGGGTTGGATGAGCTGATCCCTCTCCCCCCACCTTGGCTGGAGATGGCTGGGACGTGCCCCCGTGCCCTGTGCCAGTGCCCAGCAGTTCACCGTGCCGCTGCACCCGGCTGAGCGCCCTTAATTCCCCACGTCTGAAAAAGCAACTTAACCCTCTTTCCTGGTGCCAGCTGCTCGATGCCCTGAGCTCCGAGTGCAGCTTGGGCCGCAGCACACAAACCTGCACCAGAGAGGTCAAGGCAAGGGGGGGAGGGTTGGGAGGTGGGGAAGGAGCCCAGGAAGATGGGGCTGTGAACTGGTGTCCCGTGTGTGCCTGAGGCGAGGGTGAGTGGGTTCGGCTGATGGGACAGTTGATTTAATCCCTTGCTCGAGGCCCTCAAGGTAATTCGAGTTCTTGGTTTTGCCAAAACACTGATTTGCCGTCCTGGTGCTGCACCCATGTGTGATGGGCTGGGTGTGTGCTCTGGAGGCTGCCATGGCATCCATGAGAGACAGGAGGATGGGATGGGTGCTGCCTGCACAGTGGGAAGCTCTCAGGGGTGGTGGCATCTCCAACAAGCATGAGGCTGGTCCTTCAGGTATGCCATGGTGCCTGGAGATGAATGCAGTGCGTTGCAGGGCAGCTCCTCTGCACTGTGCCATCGCTGGGCTTGTTCCTACAAACCCCTGGTGCTGCTGCACAGGGCGGCTGCTGCGGGACACTCAGAAAGCTCAAAGGTGGTTTTAACCCTGTTCCCATGCTGTAATGGCTCCATTATGAGGGCAGCTGACCAAGCACCACGTCCCATGGCCGTGCCCAGGAGAAGGCATTTCATTCCCACTGCAGTCAGCCGTTCCCAATGGGGCGAGGACATGGGCAGAGTGGTCCCTACTATGGCGGGGCTGGTGCCTCACCACAGTACACACCTCGAGGTGCAGCAGGTGATGGTGGGGTGGAAGCCCAGCACAGCCATCCTGCCCCCGGAGTACCCATGCCTGCTGTGGCAGCCCAGCACAGCCAGGCATGGAGGGTCCAGGGCTGCCATCCCTTCTCATTGCCTCTTTTTTGTTATTTAGAGAGGAAAATCGAAATATTTCTGTTGTCTTCCCACTCTCCCCTTGAAGCCTGTGGCTTCTGCTGGGTGGGAGGGTGCGATCCTGCCCTGCATGATCAGCAGCAATCCCAGCAGGATGGGGAGGGATGGTGGATGTGGCGGCTGCTGGCTGCTCCCCTCCAGTGGGAGCAGTTCCCCCTGACCAGCCAAACTCTGCATGCATTGGCCGGAGCACCTCGCCAGCACAGACGAAATACCCCCTATAGAGAGAATCCCCTGTGGGAAAATGTGCTCAGTATTTCCCACCCTGAGCAACCATGTGAAAGTGGGAGGGGAGACTCGAGGGTCTGTCCCAGCAGCAGCCTCAGGAAGAGCCTCCGGCCTCACGTCAGCCCTTTGGCTCTGGTTAGGATGAAGGTGGAAAAGCGCCAAAGCCATGACATGGCCCCCAGCTGCACTTGTGTGAAACAAACCCCTCGGCGGGGAGATGGTGGTGGTACCCAGACACCATCACAGGGCCAGGATCTGTCCCGCTGTCCGGGGCGACTCCCAGCCGGGATGAGGAGGGGAGTCGCTGGAACAGCCACTGTACGTGTGATACGGGGCAGCACTCGCGCCGGCTGGCGTTAGATGTATTATTAAACTGCAATTAGAGGGTAAGCAAGCCAAAGCAATCTATTAATAGCCCAGCGCAGATAAGCTGACTCAGGCAGCAGCAGACGTGGGCTCCAGCGAGCTGCTTCGGCTCTGCTGCTGCTGCAGACTTGGCCCGTGGCTCCGCAGCAGGAGAGCACGGCAGGAAGGGAGGGAGCATGAAACCCCCTCCTCCACGCCTGTGGATGTGCCCCCTGTGAGGGGACGGTGCCGCAGGAGCCACCACGACCTTGATGCGCGGCCGGAGGACGGTCTATAATGGGGCTGAGCAGCAGGCAGGTCCTGGAGCCCCTCTCAGATCCCAGCAGGCAAAACGAGTGTTTTCAAGAGATGATCACTGAGCTATAAATACAGCGGCACCAGTGGCCTTCAGCCCTGGGTCAGGAGCAACCCGAGACTCCCGCTTTGCTCTCCCACCCTTCTTACAGGACGAAGGAGCTGGGCAGGGATGCTGCTGGCTGCTTCTCCATTGGTTCACCTGATCCCTTGTGTCCTCTCCCAGGTGAACTGTGAGGGTTCAGCCCCACGGACACCCCAGGGCTTCCCCTACGCTGTCTGTCCCATGGGGACAGTGGCTGTGGCCCGAGCTGGGGGATTTTCTTGATGACAGGGAGGATTTACAGTAGCACTTTGGGGCTGCCAAACATGCCAGGGTTATTTTTACCCGGCTGCAGCCTGGGGTATAAATAGCGTTGAGGCCGTTCTCCATCGCTGGCTGAGAAACATCCCACGGATGCAAGCTGGGCAGGAAGGAGATGTCACCTGGAACGCTGTCACCCATGGGTGCCTGCCCTGGCTGCAGAGATGTCCCCTGTCCCTGCGGGGGACACGGCTGAAAGCGGAGCCCCGGTGCCATCCGTTCTACGTGACCACAAAAGCTACCGAGCCCCCAGCAAGCTCTGCTGCCAGAGAGGTTTTTTGGCCTCTTGGTGTGGCTGAGGGGGGATTTTAGGGGTGTTGTGGGCACAGACCCTTGTCTGTGCTACACAGGGGATGGCCACCTCCATTAAATCTTTCCAGAAGGGACATCCATCCGTTGGGTCTCCCCAGGTTTGGGGAAGGGGGGGAAGGAATCATGCCTATGAGGGCCGGCGTTGGGGAAAACACAGCTGCGAGAACAGCAGGGCCAGGGGAGACGGGCATCGCTGGCTTGCCTTCCATGGAAAAAAACCCACCAAACCCAAAAAGCAGGGAGATTTTCCAGCCTGCCCTGTTATTTATGGCTCAGGATCAAGCAGCCGGCTCCCGGCGGGTGCTGCCCCGCACAGCGCTGCAGGAGAAGTTTCTGCAGACGTTTTGTTCTCCTCGTATGGAAACTTCTGATTAGGTGAAGTAAAATGCTGGGGGAAAAGGGGGGAAATAATAATAATAACATACTTTAAGCAGAGGTCTGACCTCGCCCCATAGAAACACGCACCCTGGAAAAGGGTTTCTGTGCGAGTGCCTGGACACAGTACAGAAATAACAGGAGGGTATAGGAGGGTGTTTGATAGAGCTCTGCTTCCCTGTGAAAGCCAGACCAGCGTTTTCTTTTCCACTTGGACAAGGATTTTCCCATGATTGTGCTATTTTTGTGAAGGTTTCAGGGCAGAAATCAAGGCCCTCTCCCAGCCAAGGCTTGGCGTCGGAGGAGCCGAAGCGTTGGAGGGCTCAGCCTCTGACGCAGGTTTCCCATCGTTGCCAAGTCACTTCACTTAGCAGATGTCTCGCCCTCTCAAAACAGGGGGTTTGCTCCATCCTTACCTCACAGGGACTTATTTTTTCCCCTGGAGTTTCTTGCCTGGAGGCAAAGTGCCCAGCCGCAGATGCTGCAGGAGAACCGGGGTGCCACAGGGAAAGCACTCAAGCCTTCATGGAGCAGAACAGGTCTGCAGCCAGGGCAGCTCAGGGGGCACAGGCACAAGCACCTCATCGAGTCAGTATAAATCTCTAACTGCAGCCAATTAACTAACTGGGGGGGAAATCTCTTCTCCCACATGCCCCTCATCAGCACCCAGAGTGCCACTGATGAGGTAAAGCCCAGCACCAGCAGCTGATAGGTGGGATGTCTTTGGTGAGGTGTCAGCTGTGCCCATCAAAAGGGCCTCCCCTGAGCCCTGGGTTTTGCTGGTTTCTGGAGAAACCATGATGTATTTTTGCTCTGGGGGGGCTTTATCAGAAGGTTGGTGCTGCTGAAGTTCTGCCCAGGCTTTGCTGCTCAAGCTTATCTCAGTGGGACGAGTGTTGCAGCAGGTCAGTGGGAAGGAGCTGGGTGGGAGCAGGTTTTATAGGGGAGGAAATGAACCGGCCAAGGGGATGAGCCTCTGTTGTCTTTAATTTGAGCTCAGATTTCTTTCTGAAGGCAATGTTTGAGTGTGTATTGAGCTGCTGTGGCTCAGTGCTCCCGATTATCAGGGCTGCAGGAGGAGGTTATCCCCGCAGCTGCAATGGGGGGGTGTTAACATGGGTCCTGTCTGTGGGCTGGTGAATTCAGTCCTGTCAGCGCTGATGCCTGCGGTGGACAGGCTCTTACGCGCTGGGAGCTGCCGGCAGCCAGATGGCTCCGCTGCTGGCGCCCCGAGCCATTAGCAAGGCAGCAATAATGTCCTTTATTTAATTGTAGCTGCGTCATACGCTGTGTTTCTGGATGTGACCAGTCACACGTCCCTTCCCCACCCAGCTCATCCTGACCAGTGCCTCTGGAAGTTGGGTCTGTTGCTCTGCTTCGTGGGTTTTTGGCAGCTCTTTGCTCTGGGGTTTCCTGTCCTACAGAAAAGGCTGTCGGTCCTTTTCCCTCCTCAATTCCATCTCAGGTCCCAGATGCTCTGCCTGCTGGTGGCAGGAGAAGAGGAGCTCAGAGAGACAGGACAGACCAAGCTGGCACGGGGGGTGTCTGTCCTGTGCCCCTCCACCTCATGCCTCCTGTGAGCTCCCGAGAGAAATCCCGCACAGAAAATCTGCCCTTCCCCCAGACACAGACCGTCCAGCCTGACCTGGACCGGCCATGCTTTTGGTGCCTGGCTTGTACCAGGCCAGGTTCTCGCTTGGTTGGGTTTCTGGGAGCCTCAGGTATCAGTCTCCATCATAGCCCAGCTCTGAGTATCCCTGTGTGTGGGATGCAACAGGATAGAGCATCCCACTCTATCAATCAGAGAAAGCTGGGATCCGGGCAGGGTTGAAGTCTTGGGAGGAAACCAGACTTGGGAGGAAGCCCTCACAGGAGATGATGCTGCTGGAGGAGAGGGCTTGTTTTGCATTAGTTGCCCACTAGAAAGAAAAGCTATTTTGAACCCGAGACTGGGAATGTTTAAGCTAATCCCAGGTAAAAGCTGCTTAAGGGCTTGGTGGGGAGATCTGGAGCAGGTCCTGGAGCATGGGGAGCCCGGCTGCGTCCCCCAGCTGCTTCCACTGCACTGCCTGACAAAACCACCCTGCTCATCAATGATTAACAGGAGGCAAAGCTCAGCCCTGTGTTCCCCACGGTGCTGGAGGGGATTTTGTTGTACAAACTCTTGCCACAGCCTGCAGAGCTTAAGCCTGACCTTTGGTAGCTGTTGGCACGTTGGAGCTGGGGAGGGGAGAGCTTTGTGCATGTTTCCAGGCTGATGAGCATCCCAGAGGCCCCTTCACTGGGGCTTTAGCTCCAGCTTACCCAAATCCGTGGGTGCCTTTGCACTGTCTGTGTCTGGGGGTAATACCTAAAACTTCAGTCGTGATTTTTCAAGGTCATCCAAATTTGTTTCTACAGGGGACACGAGCCCCAGCCTGGGTCAGCCCCGCTCTGTGACGCACATGCCATGTGGCAGTGCCCCTTCCAGGGAGCAAAGGGCACAGGTTTTGGGTGGGATCTCAAGGACGCACCAGCCGTTAAAGTTGCTGTACACATACAGCTTTCCTGGGGGAAGGCACTCCATAGCTTGTTCCCACGAGCTTTGCTGGAAGGGAGGTGCCAGGGAGATGCGATGGGTGGTACCTAAAAAGCTCTTTTGGGTCAGTCGCCTTCAAGCATCTGGAGCGGTGGGTCTTGACAAAAGCCCTGAGGGATCTTCCCAACACACAGAGCGAAGCCACTTGAGATTGGAAGAGCCTTCTAGACCCCTGCTAGCCCCTGTCAGGCTGTAGTTTGAGCCCTCCCAACTGACATATTTGCTTTTTACCTCTCTCACCCTTGCCAAGAGGCTGCACAGCCCCACTCCAACAGCAGCCCCTTGTCTGAGGTTTGCAGCTCTGGGAAAACACAGCCCAGCAAACAGATGCTGGGTCTTGTGCACCATGGCTCACAAAACCGCAGGGCTTCCTATAGGTATAAATGCTGAATTCTTCACCCCTGTCATGCCTGGCACTGCCGGGCGCTGCTGAGCGTCTCCTCCAGCTGGGTAAATATTCAGCACGCTGAGCTGGGCTGCGGGCACCGCTTCAGCAAACAGAGATGGGTGTAAACACAATGTCATTTCCTTTCCAGAAAAATATTTACTTGCCTCTCTGGTCACTCTGAGGTCGAAAACACATTTGAAGCAGCTTGTCAGGAATTGCTTAGATTTGATTTTTCGGGTTTTTTTTCCTTAATCCCCCTTCTCTGAGCAGCGTTGGGCTCTGGGGATGTGCACTGTCTGGCTCCACCGGGAGCTGCTTGGCCCCACAGTAGTGGTGTTATAGCAAAGGCTTTTCTTAAAGCCCCGGTTCAGGTGTTAAGGTGTTGTGTATAAATGACACCTTGGACTATGAGTCCTTGTAACTATTCACAGGCATTGAAAATATTCCTGAGTCTGCGACCCTGCTGCACAGAGCTCCAAGGCTCCTCCCACCACCCAACCATCCAAGCCCCCACCAACCATCCTCCCACCACAAATTTAGTTGCTGGGCAGGAGTGGGTGGGCACCCAGCCCTGGGCTTGTCCCAGGTATTTGGGGAGCTTTCCTCCCAGCACTGAAGCCAAGTCTCAGGTGAGCTCGGCATGTAAATCGTTACATGCATACATCTGCATATATCTGAAGGCAGTTGGGAAGCTGGGAGCAATGATTCTTTTAAATGGTGCTCAACCACCTCCATTCCTGGTACATATGGGCACTGAGGAGGAGCCCAGCCTGTGCTCCTCTCCCTGTGTCAGTGGGTTTTATCACTTGGGTAGCACCAGGGAAAGGGTTGCTGAGGGCCCAGAGATGGGATGTGTGCCAGGCTGGCATGGGTGGTGCAGGGCTAAGGGAGCGCAGGCTGTCAGCTACAGAGCATCCTTTGCTCCTTTACATCTGTGTTCAGCAATTTACAAAATTAAGTAGCTCCTTCCATCAGTCTTTTAATCTTTTCCTTCTCTCCTTGTCCTTCCCTTCTTTTCCTTCCCTCCTTGTTCTTCCCTTACCCCCAACACGGGATCAGAGCACCCCAAAACTGGCCGTACCCAGGTGCACAGCACGAAGCCCTACTCTAATCCGCATCCTGGCAAACACTGGGCTGGGGAAAGGGGTTAAACCACATCCCATGCCTAAGCAACTCAAGCCCTGAAGCCTCCTCACGCCTCCTCACAGCATTTTTGGCTGGAGCGCACCCAAAAACTGGGTACAGGGACTCAGCCCTGCCAGGAATGAACAGTGTCTCGGGGTGGGCAGGGAAGCACAACTCCTGCTGCCATGCCCAGGGCTGAGCTGCACCCTCCAGCAGCACCATTGCTATTTTTGTCTGGATTAAAGGGAAATTACAATTAATCCTCAGAGTCCAGGGAAATCTGGGGGGTTTAGCATTTTTTTCCCTGAGCACTCATTATTTTTAGCAGATGCTTTTTATTTTTAGCTCCTTGCGAAGGCAGCAGGAGCTCGAAATCCCCTGCCTGTTCCAGTGTCCTTCTCATCAGTGCAGGGGAAAGGTGGGAGAAGGGACATGGTCCCTGTGCAGCCCCAGCTCGGACAGGACATCAATGGCTGGCAAAGGCATGGCGGGGCTCTGTGGAGGAAATACATGCTCCAAGAGATTTTTATCCTTACCTCATTTTAAAGCCCACTCAGTGCTGGCACAGATGAGCTCAGAGCTCGTCCCTGTCTCCCTCCTGTTTCCATAATACTTGTTCTTAAATCATTTTGCCACATCACATCCTTGCTTTCCGAATTCATTAGATAGAAAAAAGCTTTGAGAGGAAAAGCAACCCTTTCTGGTTTCTTCTGTTGCTGCCACTGCCTTACTGCGATGGGGGAGAGATCTATGGGGCGTGGGGAGAGCCCAGCCCAGAAAATCTGGGGGTGACAAACCACAGGAACTTGTATTTGGTTTAAATTTGGGGCTTTTTTTTGCATCTGCTAGTGAAAAATTTCCTACCGGTGTCAGGGAGGATAAAAGCAACTGAGCTCCTCAGAAAGGAGGAGAGGAAAACCTACCCATCAACTGACTGTAAAGCCCGTGGGTGATGTCACGCTGTGAAATACTGCTGTGAATGTTTTGCACCTGTCTGGTTGGGGTAAAGCCCCCAGTTCCCAGTGGCCCCATGGGACCCCACTGCAGAGGAGCCATTGGTGCCATGGGGCTGAGGGTGAATTCAGACAGCTGAATTCGGGGTGCTCTGTGCAGTGTGGGTGTGGGCAGGGTGTCATGGGCATGGGATGCTCCACTCTGCCCATAGGTGCTCGTGTCTGGGGAGTGCAGCAACTGCTCCAGGGTACGGGTCAGACACCAGCATCCCCTGCCCCAAGTTGGCGTCCAGGATCACAGTGACACGTCGTGTTTGCACAGTGCTCGGTCCACCTGGGATGCTCAGCATCCTCTAACAGAAATATCTGACCCAATGGCCCTTTCAGCATCCTGTAAACTGGAACAAAAAGTGATGTTAACATTCACTCAGACATACTATTTCCTTTGGGTGACAGCAGCCTTGGGCAGTGTTTGATTCTCGAGCAGATCCCTGTGACTTCCCCTGGGATTTACATTTCATTTCAGGAGGGTTGCAGAGGCAGGGGGTGTGTGCAGACGGGGCCATGCTGGTCTTGGTGTGAGATGGGAGCAGGTGAAGCCATCTGCTGAAAAATGCAAATCCCATCCACGCCGCATGCAGCGCGGCACAACGGCGCTAAGCCGGCACACGAGGGCTGCGCGTTGCCTGGCATCCCGCGTCAGGCGGCAGAAAAATATACGGATGTCAGTGCTTGGCTGGCACAAGGCTGTGCAGGGATCTTAATTAAATCATTTCCAGCTCGATTCGGTAATGAGCCCTGCGCCAGCATGTACCGCATCCAAATTCCACTTATAACCCACCGCTGCTGCTCCCTGTTAAAGTAACAAATCCCTGCTCCTTGTGGGGATCGCCGGGTGCTCACGTTAGCTCCTGATGGGTGTCCAAGGTTTGGGAGGGGGTGAGCGGAGCAGCACCGGCTTTGCCATAGCCAGGGGTGAGGAGGAGAAGCCAGAGGGCCTGCCAAAAGCTTCAGGGCACAGCCGCAACCAAGCGAGAGCATCCACCAGCAGCTGAACGCATCACTCCAAAACCAGAGCATCGTTTTTGTGGGGTAGCAGCAAGCTTGGTATTTTGCAGACCGTTCCTGTTTTGCTCTGCAGAGCGTTCCTGCACATTTGTTCTGTCTGTTTGTGAAGCTGGTGTCTTTCCGATAGCTGCTGCAGCATCCTGGTCAGCGGGACAAGCAGGCCCAGCCCCTCTCCTTGCAGGCCTCTGCCATGTTTGCGCCCCAGTAAGCAGACGTCGTTCCCTCTCCCGATGCAGCATAGGCTGCGCGTGACCTGCCCCGCGGCCCCAGCCACTGATGTTGTTATATTGCTGGGTAGCGATTGCTTCAGCTGAGGATCATCAGTGGGTCACGCTCCGGGGCTGACGCTGGAGTCCTACACTGGCAAAGTGAGAGTTACACAATGGTGCCGATGGCAATGCCGTTGTCTCCCCGGGGCTGTGACCCGGGAGTCCTTGGGCTTTGCTGAGCCACATGGCACATGGGGATGGGCAGTGCCATCGCTGGGACCGCCTCAGCGCCTGTGCAAGGGACACCCTGGGCTCCTCGTCGCCGAACACACCGTACCCTCGGCTTTCAGGCAGTGTGGAAGATTGATTTCTTGATTAAAGTCTAACGCGTGGTATAATTAAGGAAATCCTCCCGGTTCAGAAAGTCATTAGGAGACAATTAATTGGGATGAGGCTGGGAGCTTCCTCCACAGAGGAGGAGATGCAGGGCTGACGCACCCCAAGGACCCCAAGGCGTCTGGGTCATCGGCTGGTATGGGGCAAAGCTCTGCCTTGCTCTGCAAGCCCAGGCCAGGGAGCAGCATTTGAGATGCCTCTTGGCTGCTATCTACTCTCCTTCCATCAGCGTCTGAAGGCCTGTCAGCGGAAAACATTTCCCTAAATGAAGTGCTGATGCTTTAGCTGCAGAGTTCCCAGGCAGCCAGGGCTGGCACATCCTTCCAGAGGCGATCTATCTCCCCAGAGCCATGCCCATCCCGACACCTTAGACCCCACAACGCAGTCCCAACCAAAACATGTGGCTTCTTTTCCCTGACAATCTCTCCAGTTCTGGCATTTGTTTTATTCGTGACGGTAGGAGCGGAGGCAGCAGCTCCGAAGGTCCTGTTGTTGGCTTGCAAAGATGTCAGGTCAGTGTGGGTGACCAAAGTTCACCCTAAGAACTGGTGTCTGTGTCACAAGCTTGTTTTATTCTTGAAATGTTAATAGCATAGTAAACTGTAGATCCATCCAATAGATTGGGTGAAAAGATGGATTCACATCAGGTAGAGCAGAGCACGTTTCAAGGGAGAGAGAGAAAGAAAAAGAATTAGGAAACAAGCTGGTAATTCTGCCTGTGAGCGTTTGTGTGGGAGAATTATTGGGGTGAAGGAACTTTCGGTCACACAGATGCATTGTTTATAGAGAGTTTAGCTGCGCTTAACATATAGATTTAGGTTATTTTAGGCTGGCTATTGAATGGGGGAGGTGGGGAGTAATTCTGTAGTTTAGAGGGTTTTAAGTAACAGGCTTAATGAGCTGCATGCACCCCAAGATCAACCCTCAGCTTCCCACAGCACTCTGTAAAGGGCACCTAAAGGCCCTCAGGGCTGCAGATGCTGATTTCTCCCAGGCACTGATTGTGGCTTGCTAATTAACCTTTTCCTCTCATGGAACTGCAGCAGGGAAGAAGATGCCCTGCCGTGCCAGTCTGCCCTCCCTCGTGCCCCGCAGGGTTGTTTTGTTGTGCAAGTTAAGGAAAAGAAAGAAATTAAGTCCTAGAGAGTAAAATTAAATCTACCATGAAAATGCATCCCTCTCTAGCAAACAGCAACTGCAATAACATCCGCAGTCTCATCCTGTCCAAGGGATGATGCGGTCCGGATGCTGCTGGTCACGCTGGCTAACGTGTGTGCTGGAAGTGATTTACATTTTATTTTGCTGTAAATGTCGTGGTTGGCTGAAACACCCTGGCGGGACACCAAGCCGCTGAGTGAAAACGCAACTGCATCTCTAGAGGAGGATGGTGGAGGGCGTGATTCAGGTGAGCATCCCAAAATTAGGCTGAAACCACTCAGGCATGTGTGAGGTGGCTGGCGGATGGAGGGCTTTGCTTGGTGCTTAGTCAATGGGGACTTGGGCTCTTGGTTCTGAGCCCACGAACTCCTTGTAAGAGGCAGGTTTCTGATGAGACGATGGGGCTCTGGTTTCCACATCTCACAAGATGGTGTTAACAGTGACCGCAGTGGATGTCTGAGGTGGTTCTGCTCAGGGTGCTTCCACACCCCCCGCAGCGTAGTTTGGCAGAGCAGGTGCATATCTATGTGTGTTGGAATAAGCTTGCAAAACATCCACTTATTTGAAAAAGAGGGGTCGTCTCCATCTTCCAATGACATGGGCTCTCCAGCACCCTGATTGTGTCTCTCTGCAATGGGTAAATCAAACGCATTCAGCTCTTCCTCATCACCTGCTCTCCCATTGGAGCCAATGTGCACACCCATATCGTTGTTTTCCATCACCGTGGACCCTTTGAACCCCTCAGGCACCTCCTTCCAAAAGCCTCTCACACCAGGGGCATTTCAGACCAGCAGCAGGATGGGGCTGGCAGTGAAATGGCTTTATTTCAGAAAGCAAGCATGAGATGAAGTGGCTCTGGGATGTCCCCATGGCCTCTGTTCCTATTTTGTCTGTCGGGCAGCAGAGGGTTGAAAGGCAGTGGTTCGTGTTCAGTTAATACAATCAGGAGAGCATCACTCAGCAATTCATGCTGCATTTTACTGCTGGGTACTAAATGTCCTGGACAGCATGAAATTCCAAGCTCAAGTGTGTGGAACATCACTGGAGGGCAGCGAGTCGTCTCTGCTGCCCAGTTCTAATGGGAGATATGGGAGGAGCTGGTGAGTGGCTCCATTGGAGGCTGCTGTTTGCTTCCTCGAGGAACAGATGGCTTGAAGAGCTGTAACCACCCAGCTCTGTCCTGGCAGAGGCTGCGTGTGCTGGCTGTACCCCAATCCTTCCCCAGTGAGTCCTGCCCAGACTGGGGAGAGATGCCCGTACCCTGCGGAGCTGCCGGGATAACACCGGGTCGTCCCTTGGTTTGGGATCACTCCTGGTTTTCTAAAGACGGGGTTTATGCCCCAGAGTGAGGAGACCCCTGGGAGCTGGGTTGAGGGACGGTCCTCTCTAAGGGGCTCCAGGGCTGCAGGATGGGGGGGGTTCTGCTGGGCTCTCGCTCCTCGAAGCTTTAAATACACATCCACAAACCCTGCATTTTCTGATTGCTCTTTCAGCGAGAAACAAGGGTCGGGAGGGAAAGCAATCACCCAGCCACTTTGCTGATCAAATGTGGGATGGAGGAAGGTGCCTTATGACCTCATGTTGCATCTAAAGTACAGGCTGGGAGGAGAAGCCTGGAAACGAATGACAGTAATCAGTGCAATGCATGAGCAAAGAAACACTCCGCAGTGAAAAGCCTGGGGAAAAATCCCTTGAATCACCAGCACGTGGGTGGCCACTGAAGAAAGGGGAAAAAGATGACAAGATTTTTGGTTCAATATTACTTTGAACAGACGATAAACCGGAATCCCCCACAATGGTTTGGAGTCACGACACACGGTGAGCTGAGCCAGCGCAGAGCCCCACGCTGCGAGACGTGGAAGCAGCAATCCATAATTCCCTTCTTTCCAAAGCCATTTTGGGCCATTTTACTGGAGCGTATCCACTGCTGCCTCTCAATTAAACAACTCAAAGTGCAGGAGGAGTGGGAGCGAGGGAAGAAAGGTTTCAAATAGTTGTCAGCAAAGTGATTTACTCGGGGTTTGCTCTGTGATGGAGAAGATTTAAATCCTGGAGTGAGTGATGGATTCAGGTAGTAGATCAGCTGGAAAGAAACTGAGGGATGGTGGTGTTGGGGGGAGGAGCAGGATGCAGCACTGCCATACCAGTGAGAGACTAAAATTGAACCCACGCGCCGCAAGAAGACCTAAATTCCCAGATGTTGGCTGTGTTTTCAAGGTCCTAATATTTTGTTTGAAAGGAGTAAGGTTTCTGAGCTTTTTCAAATTAAGGGAAATAACAGCAGCAGGCCTGAGTATTTCCTTGGGTTTTTTTGTGTCTTTTGCCTTGGAATATGACTCCAGAGGTTCACATTTATCTTTAAGCCAGGAAACCTGGACTTTACATAAGCTCTGAGACAGACCCACTTTATGGAATAAAAGCTAGAAAGGTGAAAGGTGTTTCATGCACAGTGGAAAAAAATAGTTGCGTTGGCATTAGGTATCTACCTCATCCAGTCTGGGATGGATCCTGTACCGGACTGCCAAGGTCTCAGGACCTTCAGGATTTACGTGGGTTGTTTAACAGGGAGTCCAGGTATGGCCCAACGATTTGCCATGCAAAAAACATGATGTTCACCTGACCCTGGCAGCAAGACAAGGGTGTATTTTCAGGTGTCAAAGGAACTCTGAGGTCTACATGCTCAGTTGTGGTAAATGCCAAGATTCTCACCCCAAAACGCCCTAATCTATCTCCTCTAACCCTGCCATAGGGAACAGAGCGCACAGCATCAGCCATTGGGGAGCAAATCTAGTTCAAATACAGCAAAACATACAGCTCTCTGTTGAAGTCATTAAATCTTTGGCTAAGCTAAAAAGGCAGAGTGAATAACGTTTTTAATATGCTCAGGAAATCCTCCAGGTCAGATGAGATCAGAAGAAGCCATTAGTGAGGATGGACGGGGATTCTTCTCCAAACAAAGGCCGATGCTGAGTAATTGCGGCTCTATAAACAGAGTATCACTTTAAAAATTCAGTAATTTACCCAGCATCTGGGGAAGCATCACAACTTGGTGTTTAATGTAAAGGTAGATAGATGGAAAATAATTAGGACCCTTACAGTTCCACACTTAGTTTTCTGATCTGAATTGTACACGAGCCATTATATATTTAACAGGTTTATTTTGCGTTAATGGGAACAGTTTTGCCAAATTGCATTCATGCTCGGAGACCAGCCTCCACCAGCTTTGTTCTTTCAAGTCAGAGAATAGAGACAAGGCTTTTTTTTTTTCTGAATGCTCTCACTTTTATTTTTCAGAAACGCCTAAAAAGCTGTTTGCTTCACAGATTAGATCTTTCATTTTTATTTTTTCCACAGCAAATTGCAGTAACAGAGCAGCAAAGCCTGTAACAGTGTAATACCTAACGTAGAGAGTTGGTGCAGGTTTGTACCAGCTCCTAAGAGCAGAGGAGCATTCGAGTAGCTCTCAGGAACCCATTAACCCTCAAAACACCATGAGTGTTGAAATAACGTTTTTATGGGGAGCAAAGAGATGGGTGGAAGTATCCACCAAGCTGTGAATCTCTGTCTCCAAGTGCCTTCCCAGATTAGCTGTTAGTCAACCAGCAATACGTCTGCTTCATTTAATGCTGTGCTATAAATCCCGGTGTTCGATTTAAGAAGTGAGTCTGTACTGGGCTAGCCGTCGTCCTTGCTAGTAATGGACTCAAGCTGTAAAATTTGGATTCAAAGCTCAGAGCTGTTTGGATTTAGGGTTTTAGCCTGCCCGTTATAGAAATAAGAAACAGATGGGATTTGCAGGCCTGGTTCGGACTCCACACTTCTCATAAGGTCAGCGTTGTTTAAGTCAAATCAGATTTTAAGTCAGATTCATTTCTGCCTGCGCCTGCCTGTTGCGCTAATCGCATGTGCCAGCACAAAGTATCCCCAGGGCTGGAATCCCTAAACACTGACTATATTCTGTATATCTCAGAATAGAAATATTACCACCGGTTCTGCAAGCGATGTGAAATTAGTGGCAAGGGGGAACGTTTGTAGTCAGGGCCAGAAAGGTCCTTAACATGCATTTATACATCAAAGTCCCTGTATTTTTAGAACCTTACAGCTGAGGACTGTACAATATTACTTTTTCGTTTAATAAGGGTTCTGCCAGACATGTGGAAGGGCAAGGCTTGATATTCTTAGCAGTTTGCACAAAAAGAGCACCTTGTCTCCATTTGTTGTAGTCCCTGCTCCTTGGAACAGAACTGGCAGACCAATTCTGCTGGGACAGCTTACCAAAGGAAGCTGAGGCTTCATCATCTGTTCAAGTCCAGTCTAGGTATCTTGCCTTTGGAAGCATCACTTCAGCGAGTAAATTACTAAATTTAGTAGTGAAATAACAGGCTCAAGTTGCATCTTGCAGCAGGTCAGATTAGAGTATCTAACGGCCCTGCCTGGCTTTCAAATCTAAATGGCATTTAAAAACAAGCCTGCTGAGCACCTTACACCTTACGGTGGCATACAGCTGTCTGTGATTCACCCTTGCGTGTCGCTCAGCAGCAATTCCTTGGAAAGGAGAATTTCCTGGAGGGCTTTCGCTTGTTCCTGATGACTTGTGGAGATGGTTTTAGCTGGGGAAAAAAAGAGATTTACAGAGGCATAGAGTTAGAGATACACAGATGGGTGATGTTCCAAAATCTGCACAACTAATACCTGTGCCAATAGATCGGGAAATGATGGGCAAAATAAATAAGCTGCTGTTTGCAAGGTGTCTGTTCAACAGGCCTGCTGCTTTTGTCATGGACGCACAAAACTGGAGTGACTAATAAGAAAGTGCTTTAATGTTGGCTGAGCTGTGCTGTCAGACCAGCTGAGACAAGGGCAGTGCCTAGGGACACAGCGGCCAGGATGCTGTGGGGAATCAAGAGCTAAGGAGGGCAAATGTTCGGTCTATAAAGGCTTGCAGCCTAATGTAGGATTAGTGGAAAGAAAATGGACTGCACATTAAAATTCATGAAAGAGTACAATTTAAGATCCATGAATAACAGGGCCACAATTATGCAGGACCTGAGGATTTGGGTTTGTTTTTGTTTTTGCAGAGCTGATGGAAGAAATGAAGTCATTAGGAGGACATGTGAGGCTGCTTTGTGCTCTGCCCTTGTCGCTGGATGCTGCAGACACCTACAGCTGATGATACCCAAGGGTTAAACACATGGAGAACAGGAAATTGGGAAATGCAACCTCTGGTCTGTAGATTCACAGACTGAATACATGAGTTGGATTTTGCTGGTCAGTTTGATAGTCCTGTCTCCTTGTCCCTGGACCTTAGCGATGAGACTCTGGTAAGGAGGAGCTCCAGTGCTGGCTGGGTCTCACCAGACTTCTTCACTGAGGGACATGGCACGTGGGCATCTCTCATCTCAAACACCCATGTAACTTTGGTGAAGTCACCTTATCTCCCAGAGCCCAGCTTCCCTTCCCCAGAGTGAGCTGACCCCAGAGGGGAGTGAGGGATGAGGTTATTACTGACTTGGGAAGTGTGACAGCATCAGTGGCAAGGGATGGGACCACTTCATACCTGCTTTTTTTTCTTCTTAATTAAGCTACATGAATCTCAGATCCTTTAAAAGAAGGCTGTGGAAGGAAATCACCCTGTAATCACAGGTGAGCCTTTAACTGCAGTGCACGGTGAGGGCTACAGGATGGAGAGCAAGGCAACGGGTGTCTAATTCTGGGAGGACATTGAGGAGATCTGGCTTTTCTTAATGACTTATCATGAGACAAGCTCGTGCCAGGGGTTAATTCTTCACCCCATGATCCCCTCTGTGAGGACAGGGGCTGGGAAAGCAGTCAGCTGCTTTTATTCAGTGGTCTTAATATAGATCAAAAGAGCAGTATTTTGTCCTAGATTTTACAGTTGGGGAAATAAAACTTCTTTGTGTGGTAGGAGGTGCTGCCACATACAAGAGGACAATTCCAGAATAGTTTGGGATATCTGTTTATTTTACAGCCATAGAAATATATTTAAATCAGAGCCACTTTGCACTCTAATGGGGATGTGGAGCCTAAGCGAATTATCGATTATTTTGCACATTTGATAAGGAAGCCAGAAATTATGTCTGATGCACAGAAATAGATTGGAGCCTCCCATGGGTTGTAACAGAAGTGCAAGATCTTAAAATAGCCATCGGCTTTCCTTACTGCAGGGACAAAGAGTCTTGAATTAGTGCGATACAGCAGGTGGAGACCCAGGGAGACGGGTCTGGTCCAGGGCCAGTGGATTTCTTGCCCCAATTCCTCTCAGCGGTGTATATGCTAACAGCCCATAAGTAGCTGCCTGCCTTCACCTTCTGAGGTGAGTGTTTGTTCTAATTTAACATGAAAATTTCAGGCACCATTTAAAGATTTAGGTATTCTTCAGTCTAGCCTATCCCAGTCTCCGGGGAGACTGTTCCCATGCCACTCTGCATCTACATTTCTGTACAGATGATTTTGCTGATCCGAGGGCTGCTCGGAGGATTGCTGTGAAAGCTTTTTTTAAACCACAGAGAATGCACATCTTTGGTGGTGGCTTTGTGTGAGCGTCACTGAATTGTTTCCAGTATTCAGCTCCTCACCTGTCTGGTTCATGTGTGTGGGCTGACAGACGGAAGGACGGCCGGACCATGCTCTGTGTGAGAATGCAAACAGCTGAGCCAAAGCCTAATCCTCCTCCCAGCCTGTGACCTTTTTACTCATACTTGCACCTGGCAGGAGCAGCAATCGTTCATGTCTGTGGCCTCGGAAACAGCTGCGGATCTGACACTGCAGTTAAATTTAACAAGGGTGATGCAGGCGTCGTGTGAGGGTGGTAAATTAACCAAATCAATTGCTGGCCCATCATGGACTAACTTCAAAGTCAAAATAAAACAGGCTTTTAAGAGTAAGAGTTCAGGCTTGTGGTGAGTATGCCAGGCCTCTTCTACTGAACACAGTAGGGTTTGCACAGAAACGTTTGCAGAACTGGGGCACAGAGACCTGACTCTGTATCTGTGATTGAGCACAGGTCAGGGCTGGGGCTGTGGCCACGCACAGACCCAAGGCAGCACCCTTGGACGGGCTTCAGTACAAGCTTCAGCGCAAGCTAGGCTGGCTTGGCTGGCCAACAGCAAGTAGCCAAGCAGTTATGTTAGCAGTTATCTCATCTTTCATGCCAGCAGCAAAGAGATCTGGCTGAGGAGCTTCTACAGGGGCTGGATTGGACACGATTACGGTTGAGATTTGCTCTTAGGGTAAACTGACACTGCAGATCCCTTCCCAGCATGGAAATACAGGTATTTTGTTCTGGTAGAACAATTCCTAGCCTGGATCTGGCCATACGCTGTCCCTTGCCACCTGCTGAACCAAACAAGCTAGGCCAGTAGAGTGCAAATTGCTGCCAGTGCTGTATTTCCTGCAGCCTTTTTTAGCAGAAACCTGTGAATGCAGTTATGAGTAACCTGGCTGTCCCGGCAGAAGGCTGCACTGTAGAAATCGTTGTTTTCCATGGAGCTAAACACAAGGCAAATCTATTTGTTATGCAGGAGAAAGGCTAAGGCCTCTGACCCTTTCTTCAAGAAGAAGCAATTCTTAACAAACAAAGCAACATTTGGAAAATAACTTGTCAATTTGTAGATGTTTTGTAGCGAGGCACTGTAAGACAGCAATTGGGGGTGTAGAAGGGGTTTGGGGGTTTTTTTTGCTCTGTCTAACACCTTTCTACAGTGCTCATCCTCTGTTTTAAGAATAACTCCTTTTCAATAATGACTCATAGCCAGTGCCACAAAAATCCTGGCTGTCAGAGAAACTGCTGGTAGTCTGACAGGAGTGCAGCTTGTAGGGAAGTTTGGTTTATTCTGTTTGCCTGTTGTGAAATTACAGCTCGGGGATCCTCCTTCTAGAAAGTGACCCTACTTAGAGATTCCAGGCACAAGGCAATTAACTGTCTCTACTTGCTCGATGTAATTAACAGATATGGTTTTCTTCACAGGCACCAAGGGATGCCATGTTCGTCACAGAATGGACCACTCTGTCCAGGGCAAGGACAAGAATATTCCCCGGGAAATCAGGCATCTCCTCTGGGAAGACCGATAGACCTGTGGTACGCAAGTAGTGACTGGAATGTTCCCCATATCCTGTGACATCTTTCCTCATTGGACAAGATACTTTCTGCTCAGAGGGGGGAAAAAACCCTCCATCCTCAGGAATAATTCAGCACAGGAAGAGCTACAGCCCTCTCTCCCCACACAGAATTCGCAGTAAAGCTGAACCCCTGAAAAGGAGTGATTTCAGCCAGCCTGGAAGTAGCCACGTTGCCCTGGCCCCATGGTTACCGACAACAGCTACAGGGGTATAAACGCAGTTTTACAGAGCTGTTGGAGCAGGGAGTTGTGCTTGGATTATGGGGTTCTTCCCCAGGCTCTGCCTTTGATTTGTGGTGTGTGCAGACCCCTTAATTTGGTTCTGTTTTCCCCATCTGTGAAACTGAGATAAGATCACAAGGGAATTGTAGAGTGTGATTCATTAATGTTTATTAGACAGAGGGAAATCCTTAAATGAATGGCACTGTATTCCAGGAGGACAAAGTTCAAGACTGCAAAGGGGCTGATTAAAACCAAATCTGCTATTCCCAGGCTAGAAGGACACAAAAAAAAAAACCAAATTGAAAAACCTTACCTACCCCTATGTCTGCCAAAAGCAGTATGTGGTTTAAATAAAATCAAGCAGAATGCACCAGCGTGCATGTGTTCATGCATACATAAGTGTCTATGAAAAACACTGAATAATTATTAGTAAGTGTATACCAAAAAATGTAATGAGGGTCTGTTTGAAGTTTCCAATAAGAAATAACAAAGCCATGTACATGATCAGCATTAACTGAGAGAGTTACTAGTGGCAACACGGTGTTAGTACATTGTGAGGCGTTACGTGTGATACATATTGGTAAAGGGGTTCAGAACAGCGTGTGGCTATTGGCACGTTTGCTATGCCAGAGCTATAGATTGGGGTTAGCGATCTTACCACTAGACTGGTATGCTTTTCGTGCTTATAGAGGAGCACTTCAGTGGTTTTAGGTGATTGCTACAGGAGTCTCAGAGAGTAAGTGGAGATTTATACTCCTCAGTGTTACTCAAAGTAGGAATCTATATGGTGCAAAAAAATACCAATATGCAAATGGTTTATCTGTACTGATGGGCAGCTTGTGTACCTCTGGAGAACGGATTTGTCCTTCTGTGACTTTTTTTCTTTTTGTCAGATTGTTGCAAATATCTCAAAGGAATAAACCCAGAGACATACTACCAGGTATCTCCTGTAGCTGTGGTGCTGTAATCAAACAATTATTCAATGGTCTGTTCTCTCTGGCTGCACTAGCCAGGAGGGGCAGAAAAACAACTTATCTGTGTGATTTTACAATTCCAGTTTGTAGGCAGACTAAACAAATATTTATAGGTTAGGCATATCTGAAGTTGGCAACAGTCTGTGGGGACTGACGTAAGATTTTCCAAGCTTCAGAGAGCCTTGCAAGCAGTCGGGCTCAGCCCTCACCATGATGCCTGAGCCAGCAGGTAAATATTCCTCCCGTTGTGTCAGAGGTAGAAATCGCAGCGATCGGTGATAATTGTAGTCAATAGGTGGCCTAAATTCAGTCCTGGTATGGTAATAAATGTACTCTGTGATTCCTGTCACTAATGGAACCTAACGGAAGATGGAACATTAATACATGGGAAACAAGCATGACGAACAGACAAAACACAATGCAAAAATTGTGCTTTTGCAGAAACGGGGATTGAGTTGGAGCAGCGAGGTACAAGCTGCGAACCTGGACTGCAGGCTGGTTTCATGTTAAGCGTACATCGCTTGCCACCTTCAGGTCATACCAAAGCATGGTGATTCACTTGACACTCGGAGTCCCATGTAACTGTTAAGCAGGGATCCTTTATTGCAGCGCTGGGTGCAGAGGAGATCATTCCCCCCAAGGCACGCCAAGCTGTCTGCAGGTGTTGCATGTTTATATACAAGCATTGCATACATTTCGACAAACTTCTGGGAAATCTAATACATATTCATAGCAATTCTGGGAATTGGGGTTTCCACCTTCTTTCTTCCTTTTACGGTATTTCCACCTCTCAACTAATTTGAGTCGAGGGGCGCTCTTCCTCAGCCTTGTCTTCCTCAAGGGTTGCAGCTTCATCCCATCACACTCTTCAGTTTCTTAAAGTTCATGGTTGGTCTGATCTCCACATGGCGTCCATTTACAGCAAGAATTCCTCTTCTGCTTATCTATAAAGTTTCCTCCTCGAGACCTTTCTTTTGCTAAAATAAACAACCTTATTCATAGCTTTCTTGTTAGTATGCTAACAATCAATTTAAGCATCTTTCCCAAGGATGCGCTGCTTCCTCAGGGTTCTTGTTACAGTCTAGATACAGTCCATTTCACAAAGGTCTTTTTATTAACCCTTTCTATCTCTTCAGTTTGTGAATTTACAGACTGTACCAGATAACTGAGGCCTCTGGTCAGGCCTGGGGTGGCAGATCCCAGTGTGAGGGATTGTGCTTGAGGACATGGTCTAGAGGTGGACTAGACAGGGTTAGAATCATGGAATCATAGACTGGTCTGGGTTGGAAGGGACCCCAACGATCAGAGAGTTCCACCCTCCTGCCACTGGCAGGGCCACCAACCTCCAGGCCTGCATCTAGACAAGGTTGCCCAAGGCCTCATCCAACCCGGCCTTGAACACTTCCAGAGATGTGATCCACCACCTCTCTGGGCAGCCTGTTCCAGCAACTTATTGCTCTCTCTGTAGAGAACTTCCCCCTAATATCTAATCTAAACCTTTCCCCCTTCAGCTTCCCTCCATTCCCCCTTTTCCTGCCATTATCTACCCTTTTAAAAAGTTGATTCCCCTCCTGTTTCCCTGCTCCCTTAAAATACTGCAAGGCTTCAATGAGGTCTCCCCACAGCCTTCTCTAGGCTGAACAAGCCCAGCTCCCTCAGTCATTGAGGGCAAGACCTTATCACTGCCTACAATTACTTGAAAGGAGGTTGTAGAGAGGCAAGTGATGGTCTCTTCACCTAAGTGACAGGAGATAGGACAAGGGGAAATGGCCTCAAGCTGCACCAGGGCAGGGTCAGATTAGATGTTAGGAAAAAAATTTTTCCTGAAAGAGTTGTCAGGGCCTGGAACAGGCTGCCCAGGGAGGGGGCTGAGTCACCATCCCTGGATGTGTTTAAAAAAAGGGTAGATGAGGTGCTTAGAGATGTGGTTTAGCAGAGGACAGGAACAGTTGGACTCAATGATCTTAAAGGTCTTTTCCAACCTTGTGATTCTGTCATTCTGTGGTTATGTCACCCGTGAGCAGTTTGATTTTTCGCTGCAGCTTAACTGCGCCAGAGGCGCTGAGGCCCTGGGTGCCTGGGCATGAGGCAGCCACAGGCAGGGGTGGCACAGGGTGAGGTGCCGACGAGTCTCCCTGCGCTGGCGACTTCCTTTGGGAAGGCGCAAGAGCCACTGTGAAAAAACTGCTGCAGGTTTTTTTTGGAGGGCGGGGAGCGGTGTGTGTATCTGTGCAAAATAACGGGTTTGGCTACACTGGCCGGAGGCTGAAGAGTCCCATGGCTGACAGCGCTGAGGCACAGGGGGCGGGGCTTGCGCGTGGGCGGGACGTAGAGCTTTCCGCTGTTAGGTGCAGGTAAATAGTGTGTGCGTGAGCGGCGTGGGTCACGTGAGCGGCGTGTCACGTGAGCGGCGTGTGCGCGTGGTGCTGTGGTCTTCAGCCGCCGCCGCCTCAGCGTCCTCAGCCGCCATGGAGGCCTCAGCCCTGCCCATCCGCCGGTACCGCCGGGCCCTGGTGGAGGCCGTGAAGGAGCAGCCCTTCCTCATCGTCACCGGCGAGACGGGCAGCGGCAAAAGCACGCAGCTGCCCAAGTACCTCTTGGAGGCAGGTAACGGCCGGGGAGGGGAGGGAAGAAACTCCTGGGAGGGGAGAGCGCCCTGAGAGCCCCCGTAATGCCCCCCGAGAGTGCCCATAGAGACCCCTGAGAACCCCCTGCGAGCTACCATAGTGCCCCCGAGAGTGTCCAGAAAGCACCCATAGAACGCCTCTGAAGGCCCCCTGAGAGCACCCTGTGCTCTGCGGTCCCTGAAACGTGGAAGATAAGCGCTGATAAATGCAGATAAATCTCCTGTCCCCTTGGAGGTCGTGTCCTGAGGTGGGTGGTGAGAGGAGGTGGCTTGATTTAATCTTTGGAACTGAAAAGCAGTGGTCATGCTGCATTGGTCCAGAGGAGGCCACGAAGGTGGTCAGAGGGTTGGAGCAGCTCTCCTGTGAAGACAAGCTGAGAGAGTTGGGGTGGTTCAGCTTGGAGAAGGGAACACTCCAGGAGGGATCTTATAGCCCTCCAGTACCTGAAGGGTACAAGAAACTGGGGAGGGACTTTTTAGAAGGGTATGTAGTGATAGGATGAGGGGGAATGGTTTTAAATTGGAAGGGGGTAAATTTAGATTGGATATTAGGGAGAAAGTCTTCATCACGAGGGTGGTGAGGCACTGGAACAGGTTGCCCAGGGAGCTGGTGGCTGCCCCCTCCCTGGAGGTGTTCACGGCCGGGTTGGATGGGGCCTTGAGCAGCCTGTCCTGGTGAGAGGTGTCCCTGCCCATGGCAGGGAGTTGGGACTTGATCTTTGAGGTCCCATCCAATCCTAACCATTCTACGGTGATTCTATGATTGCATAGGTGTTGGTGTGTAAACTGACTCTGAGCAGCACAACTCAGTGTCCCTGTTCTCCCCGTCTTCCCGTAGGCCTCGCCAAGCATGGTGCCATTGGTGTCACCCAGCCCCGACGCGTTGCCACCATCTCGGTGGCGCAGCGGGTGGCTGAGGAGATGGGCTGTTCTCTGGGGAGTGTTGTTGGGTACCAGGTCCGCTTTGATGACTGCACTGCTGAGGTAGGGAGGGCTCTGAGGGCTGTGTACCCGCTAGTGTGTCAGGGTGGGGAGTGGTGCTGTTGGGGGGCCTGTGGGCCTCCGGAGCGATATGGCTCTGTTGTCTCCTGGAGCTTTACATGCAGAAGGGCTCAGAGCCTCAAGAAACTCATCGATCCCAGCTGTGGTGAAGCAGCAGCTGTATGTATCCTATAGTTTATCAAGGATCATGAATGCTTTGCCAAGCACCTGTGATGCCAAGCTCAGTGTGTGTTCTGGACAAATTTATGAACTATGTAGAAGTATTTGTTATGAAGTAAAAATCCAGCATTACAGCTGAATGTCTCAAACCTTTCAGGATACTGCCATCAAGTATATGACCGATGGCTGTTTATTGAGGCAAATATTGGTAGACCCTCTTCTCAGCAAGTACAGTATCATCATTTTGGATGAAGCCCATGAACGGAGCCTCAGCACTGTGAGTGTCACCTTAAGTCTGCCCTTCTGGGTCACTATTTCATCTTTAGTGAGGTCTGCTTATACCTTTCTTTCACTTCTGCACAGTGCCCAAGGATTTTGGCTGACTTTACATGGATGCGCTTTGTCCTTTTGCTGTCCAACCTCAGGGTTGTTGCTTTGTTTATTACACGCTGCATAATCTGAGAATGAGATGGGGCCTGGCACTCTGTTGAAATTGTTCTAACTGTTGTTGTGTTTGAAAGCAGTTAAAGCTTGGCTGATTATAGGAAGCATTCCCAAAATTTCCATGAGCTTGAAGCCAGCACGGTGCCCTCAAGACTTCCTACAATCCCAATTTTTTTAAAAAAAGCATCACACACAATCAAAGCCCTGAAACATCTGTCACTCCGAGGCCTGATGTTTCTTAGGGTGTGTATATAACTGTGCAAAGAGATTACAGCTTTTGGGATCATGAAAGTATCTAGACTGACCTAAGTACAGAAACCTGTCAAATGTCACTCTGACTGTTCTGTGGCAAGCAGAGTGAAACTCGGGTCACTCAGTCCTCAAGAGATTGTGTTGTGAGTCAGCCTGCCAGTCCAAGGAACAATCTACCAGTGCAGCTGGGGGAAAAGGGAGAATGCTTTCTGAATACCAGTTCTGCAAGTAATTGCACTGGGGTGATGTAAGAAGTTACTGCTCTGTCCCCCCATCTAGCTAAAAGGAGCATGTTTTTAATCCAGAGCACTGCAGAGTAAAATAAACTGGCAGTAAATAGTACAAGGAAGGAGGGTGCACACTCAGGTGATGTACACTGGATGAAGGTGAGGAGTGGTTCCAAATATTGTTTATCAATACAGTGATAGGCACTTTATATATAGAAATATAATTATAATACATATTTATATATAAATATTTGCAAGCAGCTGAGCTAGCTGCCTATGAATTGCTTGCCTGTGGGAGTATAAAAAAAAAAAACCCAAAGGATTTTAAGTTACGCTGATTCTGTGTATAGTCTGTGGCAAGAGCTGATTAAAAAAATTAATTAAATTCTAAAAAGCAGCACAAAGAGTGTCCTTACAGGACAGCTATGTGCTCCTCTGAGTGCTGAGGTCCTGAAGATGGGATTTTCTGTCTTTGTATCAGTGGGATAACATCAATCCCCTCCAAGTTCATCAGGTACTTCTAAGAAAACTGGGGTGCTAATAGAAGTTGCTTCTGTTTTTCTATTAGGATATTTTATTTGGTTTGCTGAAGAAACTTTTTCTACAGAAGAAACCACCAAACAGGAAGACTGACATGAAAGTGGTGGTGATGTCAGCCACCCTGGAGGTAGACAAGCTCTCAGAGTTCTTTGGACACTGTTCAGTGCTGCATATTCCAGGAAGAAATTATCCTGTCAAGGAGATATTCTGCAACCTGCTCAGCCCCAGGGATGTCGGCAGCTCTGCCTATGTTACAGAGGTCTGGCCTGTTTCACTTCTGTGTTCTCTGCTCTTGGTAGGATCGTTACCTGTGAAAAGCTGCAAGAATTAGCTGCTGTGTTGCTGTTTTCTTAGTATCTCTGCGGCTTATAGGGAAGAATTAGGTAGAACTAGAAGTTTTAGAAGGATTAAGTGAGATTCCAGCTGGTTTTGTCCTGTCTGTTGCTCGTTCCAGGCTGTAAAAGTGACATTGGATATCCACTTAAATGAACCAGAAGGCGACATCTTGGTTTTCCTGACAGGTGTGAGTTTTTTTCTTTCAAGAGCTGATGGTTATTCCAGGTGAAGCACAGTATTGGTAGCAAACCAGTGCATCCTTCCAGTGACTGCCTAGTTTGTCCCAGAGCAGTAAGTAGAGAAGGGAGAGTTGCAGGTTGACACATGCAGTCCTGCGAAGTGATAGTTTTCAGAGCATATTTAGGTAGATCCATGCCTATGAGGTCACATAAGAGAAAACATTAATTCAGTAGTTTGCATGTGTTTGGTTCTTCCCTTGCCAAATTTACTGTCTCTGTGGGTTTTTGGGTTTTTTTAATCAGGAAGGGAGAATTTCTTTAGCTGCAAAACCTGATATCGTTGTATGGGACAGGCATTTACGCAGTCATATTTTAAGGAAAAACTGTGCTGAGAGGCACTGTGGAAAGACAGGATGCCACTTCCTAAACTGGCTCTCATAAACCTTCTTTCTTCCTTGTAATGGTGCTGATGATTCTCTAATACTGGCCAAAAAAAATCTTGTGTAAGGATGTTGCAAACTAGGAGGGCAGAGTTGTAGCTGAATACATTGCTTAAATGCTCCTGTATGGTTTTTAGGTCAAATTGAGATAGAAAGAGCCTGTGACTTACTTTTCAAGAAAGCAGAATCTATTGATTACCGGTATGAAGTACATGATCGGTCTGTTGAAGGCCTGCTTATCTTACCGCTGTATGGCTCAATGTCAACAGGTAAGAGCTTATAATGTCATATGGAATTTAATTCACATAAATGGTAACTGTAAGAGCTGTGATAGACAGTATCCTAATCAAATATCTCTGCTGTGATTGGGGGAAATGGCATTTGTTAACCCATTTGTTACCATACTGTAGCACTGTTCTGTTTGGAGTTTTTTTGTGGTGTTTGTAATCGATTGTCAACCTTCTCTGTACTTGCACTGAAGCCTCCAGTTAATCTTCATATCCACTGGAAATGGATTCACAGGGCATCAAGGTCTCCAGCTTAGGGAGGGGATAGTCTGTATCTGAAGGATCAGATGTCTCATTTAGGCCCTCACACTTTAGTTCACATGGCTAAGCTACTGTCAGGAGGTTTTTGGTGATGAGAGTAGTCCTGTGAGGGAAGATAGTAGTAGTACAGCATGACACAATGTAGGGAAGTACAGGTTATCAGCATGAGTCAGTCTGTTTTATTTGGCAGCAATACCACAGTTAGTTTCGAGGAGTTAAAAGCAAAGGCCCTTTGACCTTTACTGTATTTCCAGATGAGCTTGAGGGCGATGTGTGTACGTGTGGGTGTGGTATGTGGAATGTCAAGAGGCTGAATAAGTGTGAGTGTTCAGAAGAGTGGGACAGCAATTTCCATCTGGAAGGGTAGTGATCTGCAGAGGGGGAGCACAATTTTTACCCTCTTGAAAGAGCAAAATGGGAAGTTACATAAAAGAAAGGTACCACTTCTTTCTTACTCCATGGTAGGTGGTAGGTCCCCGACTCAGCATTTCAGTTTTATTTTTTTTCTTTTGGGGTAGTTTCTCTGTGGCTATTGCATGTGAGTATTTTTAAATACACAAGAGAGCATTTTCCATAATGAAATTTTTATATTTCTCAAGTATAATAACTTGAGAGAAAATTTCAGGGAAGACTTGAATTTCCACCTCCCTTTTTTGTTCCTTGGAAAGCCAAATGAATTAATAGGAATTGCATATGCTGCTTTGTTACATGTTAAAAGGAGATTTGCTGGAAACATAGTGGGATTTAACTGAATATATTCATATTCATCTTCACATGCTCCAATTTGAGACAACCCTTCAGACTCTTCATGAAGATTCCGTTAAGACCAGACATCTGTTTCATGTTTTCTGGCTGTGGGTTAGGAAGCATCCAGGAGAATTGGCCTTTCTTCATCTCAAAATCTGCTTGACTATGCAAGCAAGAAAGAAGATGCTCTCTGATTTCTGAGAAAGGATATACTTTAGAATGTTGTGGGATTCACTTTCCAGTTTCATTCAAGTGACTTTGACTAAGCGTTGGAGTTTGTGCAGTGTTAGAGATGTGGTTTGAAATTGGAGCATTGTAGCATAACAGATTGCTCAACTGACTGCCTGTCATTTTAGATCAACAGAAAAGCATCTTTTTGCCGGCTCCCAGCGGCATAAGAAAGTGTGTGGTATCCACAAACATTGCTGCAACATCTCTGACGATTGAAGGAGTCAGGTATTGTTTCCTGTCCTTAATAACAACTGTAACAGAGGGAATATTTCAGAGAGTTATTCTAGATTTAGCAAAAGGTTGGTTTTTTTCCACTGCTATACCTGCCCAGTAATTACCTGTGGACTTTTTTGTATGTAGTGAATAAAAAAACCCCTTGATATGACTATAACCTTCCAGATGCCTAATATTACCAGACCCTCACCTGAAATCCAATCTCAGCTCTCTTAACCTCTTTGGGTGGTGGGAAGCGTTATCTGCAGCATCCTCCAGGCTGAACCATTGCAGGACTGCAGCTCACCAGCAAAATGCAACTACCTGTTTACAGTGATGTTGTAGGGCAGACATATTCTTGCTCTGATCAGATGCATGTGGCAGTTACCTGTCTGTCTGCTGAGACCTCTTTTGTTGTTTTCTTCTCTGACAGAGTGTGAATCTTTTTCAGATATGTAGTAGATAGTGGATTTGTGAAGCAGTTGAATCATAACCCCCGAGTTGGTTTGGACATACTGGAGGTAGTTCCCATTTCAAAGTAAGTTTTAAAAAGGTCATTTGCTTGGTGTTGCTTGACAATACTGTGTATCAGCTGATTTTTATTTTTTATTAAAAGGGAATGGGAGGGCAGTTTTAAGGCTCCAGAATGTAAAGCCATTTTGTTTGCTACTAAATAGAAAGTGGTTCAGGACATATAATTTCTTAAATAGTCATTAAGAAGGAATTGACAATGCATTGTCTGTAGTCTGAATTGTGGCTCACATGTCATCTTGTGTTTGCTGAATACAACAGCCTGATTCAGAGAAGCTTAAGAAAAGTCTTCCCTTGAACAGAAATGCTTCGTTCTGTTAGTTCTTGTATAGCTGGATTTCTCAGTTGCTGCACAGTGTAATAGATCTTCCATCTACAAACATAGGCGTTGCTGTTATTTATCATAATTACAGTGTGGTGCTTTGGCTAATAACAGAAGGGACCAAGAGTTTGGATTTTATTTTGTTCCCTGTCTTTCTGTTTTGGCAGGAGTGAAGCAAAGCAACGAGCTGGCCGAGCTGGCAGGACATCATCTGGAAAGAGCTATCGGCTGTACAGCAAAGAATTCTGGGAGCAATGCATGCCTGATCACACAGTCCCAGAGATCAAGAGGACCAGTCTGACATCTGTCATCCTGACCTTGAAGTGCCTTTCTGTGCATGATGTCATAAGGTAACCTCTATGGAGGGGGGAGATTATAATTTTCTTCCTGAGTCTCAGCAGCACAGGCACCAAAAGCCTCTTGGCAGGAGACAGGATCAGGTCCCCATCCAACTGTGACACTGCAATACAATCAGTGTGTCAGCTTTTCTGCTGTTATCATCACTCTCTGATGCCAGATTGAATCTTGAGGTCAAGTTGAGTTTGAGGTTCTGCCAAAACTAACTCATCTCCAGGATTAGTTAATAGTGTGCTGTTAAAATAATGATGTTTATATCCCAAAAGCTTAATCTCTGGACCTGTGGAATTGTTCAGTTTTTGGATCATGCATGTGCAGAACATGTATAGTTTGCCTTTTTCATGCACCAGGTGATCTGTCATCATAATTCTTCAGCATGAGGCTGTGTATGTTCATGCACTTTGGTCAGAGACCTATATTGGAAGGTTAAAAAGTATTTTAATAAACATGAAAATTAACAAAGCTATCCTGAGTCTGACCAGTGAGATTTTTTTCCTTGATTTTTTTACTATAGATTTCCCTACTTGGACTGCCCTGAAGAAAGGCATATTTTAGAAGCTCTCAAGGAACTCTACCAGTGCGATGCTATTGACAGGTAAAAAATGAAGTGGTGTAGCTGCTACAAGAATTTAAAATGTAATGGTTTAACTGGTGTTAGTGGGTTGTTCATGTGAACTAAAGGACTTCCTCCAGCAATAGAATACATTTCCTCATTAGATCAGGAAGTTAATTTCTGAGTTTTAGTATACTTCATGTAAAATCAGGGTTACAGCATGGCTTAGGCCTTGAGAGATACAGATTAGTTTCTCCACATTGTCCTACAGTTCCTGAGTGACCTCAGACAAATTACCTCAACTTTGCTGTAGGTCCTGACAGCAGATCCCTGTTGTGAGGAGAGTGCTCAGGCAGTAGCTGTGAGGTTCATCCAAGAACTCAAGACAGGAAGTGAGATCTTATCCTAAGTTTCCAGGAATTCTTCTTGGGGGGAAAAAAAATAATTAAAAATCCTTAAGCATCTGATACATTAAAAAGCTGACTTTGCCTGCTGTGAAGCAGGCATGAGCTAACTGGAGAAAGATTAAATGTTCTGCTGGTGACATGTCACAGAATCGCTAGGTTGGAAAGGACCTTTGAGATTGAGTCCAACCATCCCCCATCCTCTACTAAACCATATCCCTGAGCACCTCATCTACTTGTCTTTTGAATACATCCAGGGTTGGTGACTCAGGCCCCTCCCTGGGCAGACTGCTTTCACTCTTTGTTGGTGTCCAGTGGCTGATACTGTATGTGCATGTACACTGTAACACGGTTTTGTTGAATCTTGTGTTTGGATCTTTTTCCTGGGATAAGGAGAGGCCACGTGACAAGGCTGGGTGAATTCCTGGTGCAGTTTCCCCTCCCTCCTAACCTGACCTGTGCTGTCATAAAAGCTGCTTCTTTTGACTGTGAAGATCTGCTGCTGCCCATTGCAGCTATGTTGTCTGTGGAAAATGTCTTCATTCGTCCAGGTAGGAAGCCTCATATCCCAAAGCAGCCTTGGTTGGGTGGGAATTCTGCTGGACAAGGAGTAGTTAAGGAGCACACACTGCTTCACCTGGAGACCTTTTTACATCTTCCTTCTGGGGGGGGGTTTGCTCTCAGTAATTTTCTGCACCAGTAGCTCATGAGGCCCCAGTGTCTTATGGGTGGTTCTCAAGGTTATAAAGTGGGATGTGATTCTGGTAGCACAAGATACTCCTACTGGGGAACAAGCTGGTCTCCTTAGCTGTGCCCAATGCTGGTGGGAGATAGAATTTTTTACCTAAAACTAAACCTTTAAATAACCCTTACATGGCAGTGTGGGGAGGATTCCTCAAGTGCTTTGTACTCTTGGCTCCCAGAGTTCATTGTAGCAGATGAGTAGGGAAGAATGTTTAGGTTGTCTGTATGCTTTTATAGCCTGCTGTGGTCTTGAAGTCAGGGCAGTTTTCATGCTAGGAATTGAACAGCTACTCCAGAGGCTTCAAAATAGCACAGAATTAGCTTGTGCTTGTCCTAAGGCTGTGAGATGTAAAGCAACATAGGGGTGAGCGAGTGGATTGGTGAGAGGTCATGAAGGGGAAAGCTGTGTTACAGGAGAGGGAAAAAACCCCCACCAAAAACCCACAACAAGCCACCAGAAAAGTACATCACATCAGGTGTTTTGCTATGGTCTAAGTACAGACCAGACAACAGGGACTGATGAATTTGTTTTTAAGGAATGGGGTTGCCTCTGGATTGGCTTTTCTATTTAACAACTGTTTGACCAAATGAACCTTTTAAGTTACTGTGAGAAGCTTGACTTGTCACTGCCTCTATTCCCAGTGTTTTTCTAAGTGGAAAATGTAATTTGCTGTGGTTCCAAGCTAGCACCTCTCAGTAGTGCTAAACTCAGTCTCTCATGTCGTCCATCCTGTCTCCTTTCCCTACAGTCTGCCCCCAAGCTGTGGGGCACACAGTTTTTACATGTAGCTGAGTCTTTGGGGGAGACCTTTGTCCTTTCTAGTCACTCATTGGCTCTTGTCCAGTTATCTCTGTCGTCCATTAACTGTGCCCGTTAGTGCAACAGCCAAAACCGCTGCTGACAGTGCTGATAGCTTGGATTCTGCTCTGGGGCCTTTCCCATCCCCACAAATGTACTTTTGCTTTCCCATCCTCCATCTGGCAACATGCCCTTGTTATCTGTTCCGCTAGCTAATGCACACATGTTTGTTACTCTCCAGCACCCTGTACATTAGACACAAGCGCAGAGGCTCCAGGCACTTGCTTATGGGCCATATGTACGTGAACAGGCTCCTCCTGCCATCAGTGTTACTTGCAATGCCCACAAACTTCTGATGTCCACTGCAGCAACTTTGGCCTTTGCAGCTGTATCCCTCACTAGTCTAAAAGTACTAGAAATTCTTTGGGTATTTAAAACTTGAATTAACACCTTGTAAATGCTGCTTTTGCCTAGTACATTCCTAGCATTTAGTGAAGGTGAATTCCCACTAAGCTCACAGATTGCAATTTGTCTAGACTCCTGTTTCTTTTAATTACTGTGGCACTTGAGTACTCAGGACACAAGTTAAATAAATTAGTTGATGGGGTGGTTTCCAGAGCCCTGTTTGTTTGGGTTTTTTTATTCCCAGAGCAAAACTTCTGAATTCCCGTGAGCTGTTGGCTTAAGGTTGTTGGTCCTTATTGGCAGCTGAGTAGACTGAGAAAGCAATGCGTAGAACCTTCTTATCTAAGAGACTAGAAGTCTTCATCTCTAGTGCTGAGTGATGAGATTAATCACAGATTTAACATAGGCTCATTCAGTGGTAGTGGAAGGGGGAAGAACTGTAAATGCAGCTGAGGAGGAGAGACGAATCTAAAAATAATCTGAATAAAGAGCCTCGACTGTCAAACACACTTTGGAAAGATACTAATTGAACATTAAGTAGGAGTGACAAAAATTACTTTGTTGAAGTGAGACATAACTTACTTCCTCAGGTGATCCTCAGAAGCAAAAGGAGGCAGAACTTAAACACCAGGAACTTTCTTCACAAGTGGGAGGATGCAATGACTTTGCAACCCTCTTAAATATTTTTGAACAGTGCAAAGCAAGGTATAAAATGATTCCTTACAGTAAGTGGTTTTGCGTTGCTCATAACTCCCAGCTGCTTATGGCTTTTAAATATATTCCGTATATGCACATGTATGTACTCAGACCTAATCGCAGATTTATTCCTTATTGTGATCTGAAATTTCTATCAAGACACCTATTATTTGAGCTAATAACATATCTGGCTGTGTAGGTTGCCTTCTTTGTACGACCATAACAAAAAATAGAGGCAACTTTCTGCCTTTGGCTTACAAAGGGCTTCTTTATAATACAAGTTATTTCTGTTCTCAGCAAGTCTCCTTCAGTTTGGTGCCAGAAATACTGGATCCATTGGAGAGCTTTAAAATCTGCTTTTAGTGTGGAAAAGCAACTTCGGGAAATAATCAGTAAACTGAAACAGGTAAAAAGAAAAAACAAACCAATTTTAATATATGATTGAGTTATATAAGTTTATCTTTACAACTTGTACTGGACTACTGAGCCTTTGCCAGATGGCTGCTGCCTTTCTCCAGTAGAAACTAATCCACTTAAATATTTATTAGGGCATCCTCACTGTAGCTTGTGTAACTAACAGGTACGATGGTGGTAACAAGTGAGAAGGAGGGTTTTCCTCCCTTCCTCATGGTTCCCATAGGGTGAGAAACCCAGAATTTAAAATCCATGGCATGGAGGAGGTATAACCACTTTTTCTTCAGGGAACATTCTGATTCATCTTGGTTTTGCTTTACAAAGCTGCCAGACTTCCCTAAAGAGACATTTGAAGGCTCCAAGACTGAAATCCTAAGAAGATGTCTATGTGCAGGGTACTTTATCAACGTAGCTAGGAGGTAAGCAGTAAAGTTTGGAGAATTGAATGGGGAAAGATACTATGCATATTCTTTAAAGGTGTGGTTGTGTATTGTTAAAAGTAGGAATTGCATGAGTAGTTCCAGATATTAAAAGTCTTGGAAGTGCTCAATTCTCATAGTTGTCAAAGGCTTCAATCCCAAACCCTGTTTTATTACTGTGTTGTTACATCTGCAGTGTTACTGTGGTAAATGATGCAGATATATTTTTATTCCTTTTTTTTCCCCCCACAGTTTAATTCTGGAAGGATCTGCCCCTGCTTATATATTTGACTATGCTGCTGCTCATTTGCTGAGTTTAGTGTTGCTGTCTAATCACAGCAAAGTGTGCTTCATTCTACTTATCTTTTTTCCCCAAACCTTTCAGATCTGCAGCCAGGACATTCTGCACAATGGATGGGCATGGCAGCATAGTCTATATCCATCCTTCATCTACAGTAAGTGACTGAATTCTGCTAGTGAAGTAGCAAAGGGCCTGTAAAAGGAGTGGGAGGCAGGTCTCTGTAAACTCTTCCTCTTTTGATTTGTGCAAACTTACACCCAGAAGCACTGTTGCACTGTTCATTCTGAGAGTGGGGAAGAGCCTCACTTCTTCAAATTTGGTAAATGTTTGGCCTGTGAATCATAGGCTGAGCTTTCTCCCCAGCTCCTTGCATTTCCTGGATGATTCTAAGCAAGTTACTATGCCTCAGTTTCCCTGCCTTAAAATTTATGGTAACATCAGCTTTATCTCATTCTTGTATCTGAAGATTTTCAAGATATTCCAGTGCAGGGTGCTTTGGGAATAAAAAAATCTTTTTTATCCATTCTGAAATATTTTAATTTTTCAGCTGTATAACCAGGAGACTTGCCTTGAGTGGATCATCTTTCACGATGTCACAGTGACATCCAAAATCTATGTCCGGACAGTGTGTCCTGTTCGTTATGAATGGGTCAAAGACTTGTTGCCCAGATTGCATCAAATTGATGTCTATGAACTGAGCAGTGTGGCGAGGGAAGAAGTAACTGAAGAGGAAATAACCAAGTGGAAGAATAAGGAGGAGCTTAAAAGGCAGTGTGGTAAGCATGTGTTACTGCTCCGTGGCTGTAGTGTGTGTAGTTTTTGTGGTGGTTTTGGATGTGTGTGTTACGACACCAAACGCACTCTGGACTAGTAGGTGTTAATCTGGCTGTGCTTAATGTATTTGGTATGTGTAGCTCTAGCTGTTTTCTTGCTACAGCTTTCAATTCTTGTTTACCTGTGTCAGCAGGGACTGCAGAGGTGTTTGCTTACTGGTTCTTGCCATGCTCCCCCCTTCTTTTGGCTTAATATAGGTGACAGTATCAGAACTTTAACCCAGAGTTGAATAAAAGCATCTTGAGTATAACCACTGTTTAAGCTTGCGACAGTTATCTAGCTGCAGATACCCAAAATAACACTGTTCTGAGAGAGAGCAGTCCAAAGGGCTGTGGGGGGAGAGAAAAAAACCAAATGAGCAACAAAAACCCAACCCAGAAAACCCCACCAAACAAAAACCACAGAGAAAATAGTATCATGTTTTGGTGACTGTCTCATTCTTAATGCCTTGTGTTTAAATAGTCCATTTTAATTAAAACTGGTGCCTGCTAACTGATCTTGGCTGCTTGACATTCTTTGAATTCTTCTGTCAGCAGGTTTCATAAAGCTCCCAAGTGTTGAAAGGGCCTCTTTACTCCTGCACTGACCCTTCCAAAACATGAATTTACTGCACGGTGCACTGCCCACGTAGAGTCTCTGCAGGTCCCTTAAGAATAGGAAAAAAAAATGTACTCATGCTCAGAGCAGTGTCAGTCTCTGTCCTGCATTGTGGTATGAGACGTATAAAAACATGAATTGGATTTCGTTATATATTTCCTGGAAAAGTTATTTGCATTATGGGATAACACAGAGGAGCTTCATCTGTTTACCTGATATCCAAGGAGTTAGGTTTGTTCTCTTTGTCCCCATTGCCTTTTTGACTTGACCAGGCAATCATAAATTAATTTCAGATTAATATTGACCTTACAGTTGTTGTATTTCTTGGAGCTGCTTAAAAATAGGTGGCTGAATAGCTGACGAAGGCTTAATTTGCACCCAGTGGAAGGAAAAGCTGCAGAATGAGCTGAATTATTTGACTCCCAAGACAGAATAATTACAAGTCTTCCGAGAGTGAATGCTGATTAAAGCACCTTCCTCCTATCAAAGGGTCTCAGCCCCAGAGTCAGGCTGCAGTGGCTGCTTCACTCACACAATCCTTAAGCTCTAAGTCTTTGAATTATGGGGGGTTTAAAAATATTATTTAGTATTATTTTAAATTGTATTTTAAACTGAAAATATTTCCTGCTTTTCTTTCCTTCTGGGAGAATCACTTCCAAGGTCTCAGCTCAGTGGGAGAATGTGCATTTTGAATGGTGTCTGATCTGGAGTGTTGACTTTTCTCACTCCTTTATCTGTATGTTACCCTCCCTTTTCTTCCTACCTCTGGAAACTTGTAGTTTATTCTAAGATATTTTTCTCCCAGGGCTTTTTTTTTCCTCTCTCTAGCCAAAACCTGAGTTTGAGATTGAGAATAGGTGCGTGAAACACAAGCTGTGTAGTGTTTGTTACAATAAAAAGCAAGATAAGCTTTAGGGAACAAGATGAGCCCAGCTGCAAACACTGACATGGGAGTTAAGGCGTGATTTTATTTATTTTCTCTTTTCCTTCTTGCTGTGGTACAGGCTGTGTTCTCTGGAAGTCATTCAAATGTCTGACTGGAACTTGAAAAATATTTGAGGTGCTTTTGGGGGTACTTTACAAATAGGAATTGCAATGCTGTTTGCTTTTACACAAAAGAGTATTTTTCTCTTTCCTCTTCCCTCTAGAAAGAGTCACTGACAACCCTGCAAAGAAGATGGAGAAAAGGAATGATGATAAGTCAATCCTAGATGCCCGAGCTCGCTATCTTGAGAGGAAGCAGCAAAGAGCACAGGGTTTAAGTGGCCCACTGAAAGAAACCGGGTAATACTACTCGTGGCTGCTCTACTCCTGCTAGGAGGAAAGGCAGTTTGGTGCAGTTGTTCTGGGTATGTTTGCATAATGCAAAACGACTAACTGGAACGAAGGAAAACTTCTGCTTTGTGGTAAACTGGAGGGCTAAGGCATACACAGGCAGTCTTCCTTCACTGCATCCGCAAGGAAAAGTTACCAAGTTGAATTTTGTTGCTACATGTCACTGGCAACAAGTTAGCAGCCTTAGATGTGGATGAAGTTGGGGTACTGTCATGCCAATTCTGTGGCATTTAGTTCACTTTAAAAGGTCTCTGGTCTCAGTGCTGTTATTAATAAAAATTTCTTACTGGTTGCTTTTTAGAACAAATAAAACTGTCACTTCTTATGCATTTTACTTCATATGATTGTGTCTATTCAGTCTTTGTGCTCATAAACTACTCAGAAAAATGAGTAGGACGTTTTAATGATGAAACCTTCAGGATTGCAATTCCAAAGGGTGTTTGCTACCTGTGTTCTTGGTTGCAGACTGTTGTTCCTACTGTGTGTTGTGCTGTACTGTGTACAGTGAGGGTTCTGGGTGAAGATGTCTTTGTATGTAGAGCATTTTGTGAATGTTTTTAGTCTTGCTAACTGCCTCATTTTTGTCAGGGATGACTTAGCACTCTGAGGTTTCCATTTGGAAAAAACCAACCCAACAACGCAGCACTAGAGCCAGTGCTCAGACAGGTTACATCCTGCAGTCCCCTGTGGACTGCTTTTCTGAATTCAGTGGCTTACTTTTAAATTAGAAGTATGGACTGTGGTCTGAAGAATGACTGTTTCAAATGGGTAAAAAGAAGGCACAGGGAAATACTAGCTTTTTCCTCAATTCAAGTGTATTTAAAAAAAGAGCTGTGATTCTTTGTTGTCATAAAGTTTGTTTTCCTCTTAATAAAGATGTAATGATCCCTGTCTGTCTCCTCAGTAATCCTAAAATGATCCCTGGATGGGGTTTTTTTGCTATTTTTCACTTTCAGTAAGTAACATTTTGTGTAAGACAGTTTCCAAAAAACTAAGACTTCCTGTCATTTTTCATGCCTCAGTTTTGTGTGCTGTGTGTTACCTTCGGTTGCTTTTTGGGTAACAAGCTAAGTCTGTTGGAGTGATGTTGTGAAGGAAGCCTTCATGCTTGGTATAAAATGTTAAGCATTCCACCTCTGCTGCAGAGGCTGTAGCTGATAAGCTCTCCAAAACCTTGATGTTCTCTTAGGGGGTCTGTAATACTTGTAACAAAGGCACAAGGTCTGGTAACTGTCCCTCTTTCTGTGGTTGTACCTATAAAAGTGAAAAAGCAGAGACTGGCCTCTGTAATTGACAGATGTAGGGAAGAAGGTGCAGTTCATGTTTGGAAACGCTGGAGCAGCTGTGGGGTGCTGCCCTGGTGTCCTCAGAGGGCCGGGTGCTGCTTTAGGAGGCTGCAAGAGGCTGAACTCAGGCAATGCCATAGTTGTCAGCAACAGTAGCAGGATCAAGCAGCAATGCCTGAGGTTGCTGTGCAAGTTCCAATCCCAAACTGCCCTTTTCTGTGCACACAGAGCATGGGCATGGCTGTGAGATTAATGCTGGATTTATTTAGGAATGTGTGAATTGAACCATTCCTGGTTGTAGAAAGTGACGTGTTTATGATTCCTCTTTTGTTGGGCCCTTTATCTTATGTTTACAGGGGAAAGGGGTTTGTTCTTTCACCCTGTTCTCACGCTGCTTTTTCTTGACTAAACCCCTGGTCTGAGCTTTACAAAAGCACGAGTTACTGCTGTTTCTTTCATATCATACGTGCACTGTCAGAGCCCCTTGCAAGTCCGCTGCCACTTGCACCACACGCTGGGTCAGTTGTTTGCAGCTTCCACTGCGGTCTTATTTCAAGTAGCAAGGGAGGGCTTTGTACGCCGTATGCCAGGCTTAGCCAGAGGGGTTGAAACGGAATTTAATACGAAGCAAAACGGGTATGAGGAAATAGCCCCCCGCTTGCAAAACAAGGAACAGCCTAAGAAAAGCGGGGCTGGGCCTGCGGGGCCGGGCAGTGCCCGCGCCCTCCCGGCACGGCGCGGGGAAAGGCGCTGCGCTGCCGACGCCAGCTCCTGGGCTCGGCGTTACCTACTCCTTGGGACTGGAGGGGCCGCGTCCGTTACTAAGCTCTAGGAACCGGGCTCGCTAAGTTACCGTCTCGTTCTCAGCGTTATGGGTCAGGGAAGGGCCTTTGGCCCACCCCAGCGGCCTGCTGCAGCCCCCGGGGATGCTCCCCCTCGACCCGTGAGGGAGGAAGGTCGCTCCCGGCTTACGGCCCTTCCCTGAGAGAGGGCCCTCGCCCCCGGGCGCTGCTGACCGGGGAAGGCCCAGGGACTCTCGCTGGTCGCGGTGCGGCCGCTAAGGGCGCCCGGTCCGGTCCGGTCCCCACTCGTCTCCACGGCACCCGCCCCCCCCCCGCCCTGGGCGAGTCACCTTGCCCGGCCGCTCTGCCCCCTGCACGTGACCCGCCAGGGCGATGAGCGGGGAACGGAAGTGACGCAGCCACACCTCGGTCGCATGATGTGGCAAAAAAAAAGGCCGTGCAGGGAGGAGTGATGAGTCCCGAAATAGTCCCTTCCGGTGGCGAATCCCACTGGCGCTCCCATTGGTCCCGTGCCTTACGAGTTACTCCGCTCGCCGGGATCCTTCCGTCCGGCCGGCGCAGTTAAGGCCGGTCCCGGCAGGTGAGGGTGGACCTCTTCCTTCCGCGGCGGTATCCTTCCGCTAGCGGGGGCAGCTTCCGGATCTCCGCGGCTCTCCCCGCTCGCTGGCCCGTTCCGCCATTGCAGTCCCGCTTCCCCGCGCCGCCCGGACCCCGCTGAGGTGTGACTCCGGTCCGGCCTCGGACTGGAGCCCCAGCCCGCTGCCGCCGCCATGGCCCAAATCCTGCCGATCCGTTTCCAGGAGCACCTCCAGGTGAGTGCAGGGGGGGAGGCCGGGCTGGGCGCTGGGGCTCCCTCAGGCGGAGCAGCCGCCCGGGGACGCTGCCTCGGCAAGAGGCCTCTGGTCTGTCCGCGGCTCCTCCCCGAGGGCTGTGGGGTGGCTCAGGCCCCTCCGGCGGCGGGGCGGCCGCCCTCCCGCAGGCCTTGCCCGCGTCTGGCTCGGGCAGCGCCTTCCCGCCGCGGGCTGCCGGCCGCACAGCGCTGTGCCGCTCCGAAGGGCACCTTCTATTGCGCCCGCTGCTGCCTCCGCGCGGGCCCGGACGCGAGGGGAAGGGCTGGGTCGCCGTGGGCCTCTTCCGTGTCTTGGGGAGGCGGCGAGGGGCCGAGCTGCGGGCCCCGGTACTGGGCATCCGGCCCCTGCCCTTGCCCGCTCCCCGCCTTGCCTTCCCTGCTCTGGGCGGTGGAGCGTATTTCGTGCCGGTGGTGTAGGCGAGGCTGGCGCCGTGCCCACGGTGGCACCTGCTGGGCGGTGCGGCGGGAGGGGGGAGCGCGGGGGGCTCCGCTGCTCCTCGGGAGAGCCCGTCCGCTCCTGGGCAATCCGGCCTCGGCACGGGCCCTGCGGGGGACAGCATTGGGGGGGGGGCAGGTTAAACGAGGAGGCTGAGGTGTCTCCGCCCATTGATTGGCTTTATATTTTAATAAATGAGTCTAAGGCTTTTTATAATCGTAAGGGCATAGTAAATTATTTCCATTGACGTTCTGCCTTATAATGTCATCTCCCGTGAGGAAAACCCGCATATTGCAGGGAACCGTGGAAGCTGCAGCGGGTTCCCTGCAGTGCAGCCCTGGCAGTGCAGGCTCGGAAGTGCCAGGTCTATGCTTTGCCCGGTGCCTGCTGGCCTCCACCAAACCCTAGGTTTGGGCATCCCTAAACCATAACCGTGTGCTAAGAGATTATTTCTGAGCCGTGGTTTTTTGGTTCTTTAACATGGCCTTCTGAAAGCACCAGTAGCATATGCTGAAAATCACTCTTTGCTGCAGGAAAGCAAGTTTGCCTTCTCAAATAATTGCCTAGTGTCTGTCGGGGAAGCTGGAGTGCAGGGAGGTGTCTGGAAGGGACAACACAGTTGTGCAATGTGTAATTCCTATCTGACAAGGGCGAAGTACTACGAGCACTCCTCGCGTTGCTGCAGCTGTGATGGTACTGAGCTTGTCTTTGCTGCTGAGAAGTGCTTTTGGAGGAGAACTTGTATAATGAAAGTTACACTGATGTACCTCAGCAGGGTTTTCCGGCTTGTAGCAAGCTGTCTGTAGCCCTGGGATGTCAGCATTTGTGTGTGGTTTGTGCTTTGCTAACCGAGACTCTGGTGGGTGCTAACATAGTGATGGAGTTATAGTGACTTTTTTCTAACCCAAGTGGGAAAGATAATAAGCTTCTAGGTGCTTTGTTAAAAGAACAGTTGCAAAATACTTATTTTGCTGTGTGAATTACCACTGGCCATAGTGTTATTTTTAGATTTAAAAAAAAAAAAAGCTGCCATGATGCTGCCACAGTTGTGTTTTAGCTAGTTAATTGTTGAGCACTGTGTAATTTTTACTTTGCTATCGTTTAAAACCAAGCCAGAATTTATTCTTAGGTGAGTCCTGTACTGCTCTCACCAAGGATCTCGTGAGCTGACCAGAGCCTCAGCTCTGAGCAAGTGTTCTTGCCTGGTAGTGGCATACCCTAGGACTGGGTTTTGAGAAGGTGCTGTTCACTCGGCTGAAATCCCTCTCTCTGGGTAGTCCAACCCTTAACAAAGTCTTGTGGAAATGTGCCTGTGATGCATTATTTAAGATACAAAGCTTGCCTGTGACCCACTGCCAGGTCTCTGGATGACATGAGTACTATTACATAAGGAAACTCATCTGCTTCGCATAGCAAGTGCTGATAGGTTTCAGGCCAGTGTTACTGTGGGATGTGACTGTTCTGACTAAAGATTGATTTATCTATCTATTTGTATTTTTCTCCCTTTACAGCTATACATATGAGCTGGTCTTTTGTAAGACAAGGTGTCCAGCCTTCTGAGCCTACGTGCACATGGCTCTTGCCCATAATGCTTCAGTAGGCTGCACCTACTGAACTTGTTTTACTTCCTTGTTTTATTTCATTGAAAAAATTCAGAGGAACTTGAGTTCTCAGAGGTACTGTTTTCATGTTGAAACTGCTGACTTGCTGTTGATGTAAGCTTTGAGAGTAGAAATTTTGCTATAACTACGTTTCTGCTGTCCAGACCTGCTTTAGCATATTCTAGGCTGTTCATAGCAGGTCCTCGTGGACTCAATAGTACAATTTCTTGAATTGTGCCTGACCTACATTGTCTGGGGAACTTGTCGTACGGGTGTTGCACAACACTTGCAAGTTTGCAGTGGATGCTTGACAAAAGACAGGGTACCCAGCTGGAGCCTTTATTTGTTAAAAGGCGGGTGATGGGTATAAATGGGAAAGTTCTTGTGAGGCTGTTGTTGGAAGGTGCTTTTAATTAATGCAAGAGACTGGCAGTCAGCACTGTGATGTAGTATGATGCTAGTTCTATGCAGATACGCTACTGCAGGTCAGGAAATGGTCAAGTAAATGTCTGCAAAGTTGTCCTGAGTTTCAGCTTGAGCACAGTTGCTCAAGCCCTGTTGTGCTGCTGGAGGCACACTGGCATTACCTGCTGCTGCCAGCATCTCAGCTAGGCAGTTTGGGAATGAAGAGTTCGAAGCTCCAGAAGCCCTGTGCTGTTGTGCCCCTGAACATCTCCTGGGTACACAGTATGGCATGCTTTGTACCCATGATGTGACCTAAAATCTACTCTGGGCCAGTAAGATGGGGCAAGTAGTTAAGTAAATACCCAGAAAAATTATATAACCCTCGTAAGTTAAGTCTAAAAGTGTGTAGTCAGGCTTCAGGCCTTGTTTGTTTGAGTCCCATTACATAGTTCCAAAATCTCAGTCGCTGCAGATGTGCAGGATGTTATCTCTGTATTGTCTACTGTAGTTGCCTGCCTTGCCACAAAAGTCCAGCATCATGTTGTGGAGAAACTCTTTCCTGGGAGTTCCCAAGGAGAAACTTCATTCCTGTGCTATCAAAACAACCAGGCTTATGTTATAAAACTCTGTAGTGCTGCTTTTTTTTAAAAGTAGCCATAAGGAAACAGCCTGGGTAGGCATCTAGTGGGAGATCAGAGTTCAGTATGCTGAAAGATTGCAAATCTGGCTGTTTGTATATCCAGACCTTAGAGATTCCATAAGTTGGTGCCTCTCTGTATTTGAGGGTGAAAATAAACCACAGCTGCTTGTTGTGGTAGGTGCTTGGAGCTTTTAGTAGAGCATGAGTTTCTAATGAGTGAGAAGGAACGAGGCAAGTTAGCTGGTGATTAGCCACACTACCCTGAGATACATCAAAATTGAGCTTGCAGTAGGTATGCCATTGTAGTAGTGTGACATAAGGCACTAATAAATACCCTTCTGAACCTAAATATAGTTATTTTATTTTTTTAATTCTATGGTGCTTGTCTAAACAGTACAGAAACCTGTCAGCTCATGCTGTGTGCTTGATGCAGAGACAGAACTAAATGTTTAAACTGGGCAAGGGGTTCTTCTATCAGCCATTGATGGAGCAAACCTGAATGGTGGCTGTGCTGTTGGGGTGTGGTGGTACTTGGATGGCTCTCAAATCATAGCTAGCTATGCCAAAAAGCTAACTGAATAAAACTGGAGAGCTGAGGCATCGTATAATAAAATTTTTAAATTTGCTACTTCGCTCTGGCAATGGCAAACAACAGAATGCTCCATGTATTGTGCTGGCAGTGAGGCAGGTTAATATAGCCTGAAACACTAAATCTCTGCTATAACAGCATTGGTTTGGAGCAGTTAAGTCTTTTGTTGCTATTTTAAGTCAGGAATTAAAGACAGGACTGCTGTGCCCAATGCTGTTTTGGTGAGGTTTTTGACCTCTGCTTCTTACTGGGTCCGAGTTCCTAAAACCAGCAAGCTTGGAGTGTTCTTTTAGATGGAGAATCCATAACAAAGGTTGCTGTGAGGAATTGAAGTGTCTTGAGTGTGTGTCAGGTAATTGGATAGGAACAATTAGTTAAGCAGTTCATAAGCTATTCCTCTTGGCTTGTCCCTTACAGCAGGTACTGAAGTCAACAGGCCTGCTTGCCTTGGTGGCACTGCTCATTAATTAGCACTTTATGCTGGGACTGTTGTGGCTTAACCAAAGTCAAGCGATGGCACCAGTGGCTCTGAACTCAGTTTTCAGCATGGCCGGTCTCAGCATGGCCATGCCATGGAGCTGATGTGACGGGCTGCACGTTGGGGAGCTCCAGGCTTCTCAAAAGACTGGGAATATTTCTGTTAACGGGCATTGCCCAGCTCTGTGATTTCCAGCTGTGTGTAGATAAGGAGTCTCTGGGCAGAGACTGAGCAGCTGCTTATGGCTCTGAGAACAGTGGTTGTATCCTGTTGAGTGTGAGTCGAGGTGAAATGCATACTCAGCAGTTCTGTGCCCTTCCTTGTAGGCAAGGAGAAATTATTTCACAGCTAAGCAAACTGTCACAAGAAAGCAAATGTTCCAGGAAGGGGTCAACAAAGAGACTCTTGTCAGCAGTTTTACTGTGCAGTTTGATGTCAAACGTGCATGTAATACAACAACTTCCATGGGTAAGTTACCAAGAATGTACTTAAATTCCAGTAAAAAAATAATTCTACTAATCAGACTTTTCACTTACTGTGTTATAACGATTCATCTCTTGATGCTGTTCAGATAAATGTAGTGACAGAATGAGGAGCGGGCTCAGTACAGCCTGTGCTATCAAGCTTGGGCTAGAAGAGTCCTCCAAGGCGATATCTCTGCCTCACACGAGTTGCTGCTGACTCTACCAACCTGTTTCATAGTTACACTGCACTTCAGAAAGCTTTCTTCTCAGCTGCTTTCAGGAGACTGGTGTAACTGTAACTGAACATTCTGACAAATGTTGTAAAATAACTTGAACTGTAAACTGGTTGCCCAAGCACAGCGAGCTAGTTCTGCTTTCGTAGCTGCTTGAAAGCCAAGGAAGTGGTTGGGTTTTTTGTAGTATAATGTTAGGAGTGTCTTAAAATTCCTTGGTTTAAGTCTTCTAAGCTTGTTTGTGAGTTGATGAAAGGTAGTGGACCAAAGGGAGTGCAATGTTAAATGTTTGTGGTTTTTCCTGTCACAAGAAGGGGTAGAAAATCTGTTTCAAACCCCTGTACTCTTAGTTGTAGGAGTAGTATTGAAATTTTCTTAATAAAAGTCTGAAGAAATGCCTCCTGAGATGTTTCCTAATAGTAAGCTTAGTCTCAGTTTACCTTGCTTAGCTTTATAAACACCACTGCCTTGCTCACCTGAACTTTAGCCTGTTTGGGGAAGGAAATAACATATAGTACAGGGAAGGATCCATAGTCTCAAGAGTTCTGTGCATCAGGTCTGTGTGCAGCTGAGCAGAGTTACCACTAGCTTTACCAGCTAGGCAAAGCAAGTGCCACTCCTGGTTGGTGATGCTCTTGTGTAATCACAGCCAACTTCCTGCCTCTGTGCTTGAAGCAGATGTGGGTTTTCATCTCAAAGAAACATGTAGCCTTTGGAAATGGTTTCAAGTTGAAAAAAGGTCACATCTTCCACTGCTAACTAGGGTTGGATACCTCAGACATGACACCTAGCAGATGGCAGTTTGATCATGATTAAGATAAACCTGTCTTGCATTATCTAAGCAACTTTGATTCAGTAGTTAAGTCTAGACCTCCCTAAGAGGTCTGCCATCTGCTAGGACCTGGATCTTCAGGTTGCTCTCTCAGCAGTGCCTGTTTGAGTATAGTTATTGCCAGGCAAAGTGCTTGCCACTTGGGAACTGTCCCCTACCAAATTTCCTGGGGAACTGATTGCTTGATAAATGAGTTTACACTTGTTAAGCTTGCAGCTCTAGCAAAAGGAAGTGCCACATCCTAGTCAGCCTTTCCAGCTCTACCAGATGAAAGAGTTACATCCTCAAACCTTCTCTGCCTTCAGGGGTGTGACTAGGTTGCACATAGCCCTACCCAGCTGATGGACAAATACCAGAGTCTCAGGCCTAGGGAGATAGATATAAAGGCATGAAAGGGAGAATTGAGCTTAAATCTGATGTCTTCAAAGTGAATCCGTGTTGCCAGAGAATGCGTGGTCAGGTTCTGTGATGCTAGACCTCAAATGCTCACTTAAATGTCAGTTCTGAACTGTCAAGGAGCTGGGGTTTCTCTTCTGTAGCAGCAGTGAGACAGTCTTCTCTTGGGAGAGCTGAAAAAATGCTTGTCTCACTTGAAAGTGTCCTGGCTTTGTTGTGGATGGATGTAAGGGGATGTCTTTGAATGAAACTGTTTGCTGTGTTAAGTTGCAGGAAATGTACACTGTCTTGGCAGAGTGCCTTAAGCTTAGCTTGATGTCTAGCTTCACGAATTACATTTAAGTGTGTTCTGGTTCTAGTCTCTTCTACTTTCAAAGATTTTGAGAGATAAGCTGGGAAAACCATAAATGTACTGAAAGATCAGTGTTAACTCTATGTAAACTGATTGTGAAATGAGCCCATGAACATCCAAGACCCTGAGCATTGTTTTGGTAAAGCACTGAGATTTAGTTGTTTGGACCTGACTGAAGAGCTTCAATTGGTGGAGACCTGTCCTGAAGGAGCAAGGTAGCTTCAATGAAATGGTATCCTTCAGGACAAAGGGCTAAATGCAGAGCAACTGGAGAACCATATAGAAAGGCTGAATCATCTTCTAGAAATGGTCTAGAATTGTTAAGCAGATCCAAGGAGCTAAAACTGAGTCTTAATCTTAAACTGTACCAGGATCTGTCTGTCTTGATTCTCTGCATGATACAGATGGTCCATTGGAGTATCTTTTGTGAAGCTTGTGCACCACAACTTAGATGTTACTTGTTCCTCACGTGTGCTGCCTGAAAGCCGGGGCAAAGGGGAAATGTAGTAAAACACCCTTTTTATCAGAAGCTTTGAGTAGGCAGGAACAGAGTGGCCAAGGCGTGGTCGCCTTGGAGCTCCTACAGAGCACAGCTGATAAGAGCTTAGTGTTTTGCTTCAAACTCCTGCAGTAATGCTAAATTGGCTTTGATGGACTGGACCTTAGTGTGAGACCTTGGGCTTGGAGTTCAAACCTAGGAAGGTGACTTTCTTGTCTCCCAGAAAGAAAACTATCTGAAGTATTAGTAGTGATAATTCCTCTAAAGGTAGGAAATTGCTCTTGAGTATTTGAAGTAAACTGATGCACAAGCTGGGTACCTGAGGTGAGCTAACTGTTCTGCATATCCACTCTTAAAGATGGAATAAATGTTGCTTTGCTATCAGAATCCTAAAACTAGTGCAGTTCATTCTGTTTGCAACAGGTATTAACTAAACCACATTTTCTGCAAGCTGTACTAGAAACACAAACTCAAGGTATCTGTTTAAACGTTTACAGAAGCAGACTGTGGCTCAGCAGAGAAGGAGGTGGTTTGTTGGTACCTTCAGTGTTAGGTATGGTGGTGGATGAGCAGCTTCTGCTTTCAGTAGTGTCCATCTCATCTGTGCTACCTCTGTCTCCTGGCTCGTGGACAGCCTTGCTGCTAGACAGGACTAGGCTAATTGCTAGACAGGTAGCTTTTTTTAACTCCACGAGGATAAAGATAAAGCTCAGACACCTCACGTGTGATGTTAAGCTTGAAACACTGATAGCTGCCAGCCTCTGGGAAGGAAATTAAGGCTCTGGAAGGAAAGCTGGTGAGAGTGAGTACCGAAGCTGCAACTGCCACACAGCTGCCAGGAGCAAGCGAGTTCAATGTGCCTTAAACTACCTATGAGGGTTCAGAAGTTAAGGTCTCAAAGTAGTCATTTGTAAGTGGACCTTGGAGATGAGGTATGAAGTGCTTGAATGCTGCTGGGCATCTTCAGGAAGCCTGCTGGCCTTCATTGAAGAGGGACAAGAATTTGCGTGCTGTGCCGTTGTTTGGGTTGCGTGGTTGTATTGTCACAAAGAGATGTGAAGCCTCATATCCCTTGCAGCTTTCACAAAAGGTGTTCCTGGATATACTGGAGTAGTAACTTATTACTAGTATTTTTTCTTTTCCAGCTCCAAAATCTTGGCATCAACCCAGCAAACATCGGGTTCAGCACTCTGACGATGGAATCTGACAAATTCATCTGCATAAGAGAGAAAGTAGGAGAACAGGCTCAAGTGGTGATCATTGACATGAATGACCCCAGCAACCCTATTCGAAGACCAATTTCAGCTGACAGTGCTATCATGAACCCTGCCAGTAAAGTCATTGCATTAAAAGGTACAGATAAAGAAATGTTTGAAGTGGATGGAGAGCTTTCTGTGAGACTAGTGTGTCACAGTAGTGAGACTGACTTAGGTCTCACTTTGCCTGTGTGGGAAGATCCCTTACTCATTTTCCACAGCTTTATGGGGAGTGCCAGTTTAATGCATTTTCAGTTCTTCTAAAGGTAGCTGGGCAGTTCGGTTTCAGTTGACACTTCCTGCTCTTTGCTCATCATGAGGATGAGTGTTTTGCTTCAGTCAGAACGCTTACAGCTTCTGAGTGGGGAGAGCTGGGAGGGAAGTTCAGACTTTAAGATACTTCTGCAGCCTCTAGTGTGAAATCACAGTAGAGGGAAGTGAGACCTGATCTAAGTGTATAAAGTCTGTTAACTAAGCCTTGCTTTGCAGAGATGAAAAGTACAGCTTAGGAGGAGGGGAAGTATTCCTGAAGGCCTTAGCGTGGCCTTGCTGGAAGGGTCCGGTGCACCAATTTGTGCATGTTTATTGTCTCAGTGATAAGAAAAGTAAAACTCTGCAGAGAAGACTTGTGTAGTGAATAAAGCACTAGGTCAGCTAACTTGGTATCTTTGGTGATACTAAGCATTCCTCTGGAATCTGTAGGAATGTCCGTTTTTTTTTTCCCCAGGCAGCTAAAATACTGTCAGGCTAGGAACGACTATATTGCTGATGGAAAGATGTATATGTATTCAGTGTTATTTAAATTTGACTTTAACACTGTGCTCCTATTTTGTCACAACTTTAATGCTTTCTTGTGTGTGCAGATGGTGAGTTATTTCTATTGACTGTACTAGTTCCTGTCCTGTCTTATGAAAAGAGAAAGCAGACTCAAATGGCTCAGATCTATGGTGCACATGGCTGAACAGTGGTGCAAAGCAACCGAAAGCCTAAAATTCAGAGGCTTTTCATGCCCTTCAAAACAAGAGAATCCTTAAGATTCAGCACATCAATCCACTCAACTTAGTGTACTTAAACTATTGTGAACTTGATATCAAGCTTTTTATAAACAGGACTGACCCTTTGGACTTAAGCCTAGATTTTGTCTTCTAATATGCCTTGCATAGCATGTAGGATCCATGTTACTTGAATGTAATCTCCCTTGACTGTAAATCTCTGGCTGCACTAGGTATGGAAATAAACTGCTAGCCTGTAGCCTGAGTAACACTGTATTAGACAGTCTTCTCCAAGCTCTGGAGAAACTCCTGACTGCATCTTAGGTCAGTAGATGAACTAGTGGTGGCTTCTAACTAAACTAGTCCTTGGTGAGTGAAGGCACTTGCCCAAATGGTACTGTGCCTTTATTGAGCTAAATTACAGTTAGTAACTGTAGCAGATATTCTGACCTGCATGTAGTTTCATGTGACCTTTAATATTCCCCTTGTGCTATGATAGTGTGTGCTTAAATAGCTGTCTCCTAAAACTAGAAGTTGGTCAGAATGTTTCTTATCTTCTCAACAGGAAGAAATAGTTCTCATATGCCACTGCATTGTAAAAACTAGTAGAAATGACTGTAGGTGTCTGTTCAGGATGTATGTATGCACCATTCTGTGTAATTCAGATAACTTTCCCTCTTACCTTCTAGAGCTTGTGTTGGTCCTTAGCTTCCTTTCCTTGCGCAGTCTCTGTCACTCTGGTTTGCAGCCCGTAGCTCTGTGTATCCCACTAGTGCAACCTACGGGTTTTGGTTAACGACTCTGAATTACAAAAGCCTCTGCCAACCTGACTGTTCCATGTTGTGGTTTTTTAGTACTGGAAACAGATGTGGACACAGTTTTTAGTGACTCTGGCATTGCTCTCCTCACAGTGTTCAAGAGACTCAGCATTATTGTAACCTAGTTTTGATGTATGTGAAGTATCAAACTTGTTCATGTAGCTGAAGGTCTTGTCTCCTGCCAAGTTGTTTTCCACATCTGTTTGATTGCTCAGTAGTGGCAAATTGGTAAATTATCCCTAAGATTGTGGTCTGGTTAAAGGTAATAGCTGATCACTGAAGATGCTGTCAGTATGTAACAGTGTTTTCATAAGGGAAGCTATGAGGGTTTTAATAACAATGTGGCTCTTCTACTTATAACAAGTAGAAACTGTAACCTGGCTAACAACCTTGTGTTTTCTAGCTGGGAAAACACTTCAAATATTTAACATTGAAATGAAGAGCAAAATGAAGGCTCACACGATGACAGATGATGTCACCTTCTGGAAATGGATCTCTCTGAATACTGTTGCCCTTGTAACGGATAATGCAGTCTACCACTGGAGTATGGAGGGGGAGTCCCAGCCTGTGAAAATGTTCGATCGCCATTCTAGTCTTGCTGGCTGCCAGATCATCAACTACCGCACCGATGCTAAGCAGAAGTGGTTACTGCTAACAGGCATATCTGCACAGGTATTTCAGCCCTGGGGAGGCCTGCCACGGAAGGCCCAGAGCTCCTCTAGCTTGTCTTGTTTCCTCCTTCTGTAGGAGTGCCACTGATTTGTTTTCTTTACTAAAAAACATTGTTGGGGAATGTAAATGCTTGTCTTGATCTTCAGATAACGAACTTGAGTGTAACTGTAAATTTTATAATGGTGGTATAAACACTAGTACAAGGTTAAGAGTCTGAAGTGATGCCTTTGTAAGAGAAAGCATGGCGCAGTATTCAGCTTGATATGGCACCTTATTTGGTGACACTAACTTAAACAAAATTACTTGCTGAGTGTCTGTTATTCCTGACTCTTGTTCTGTCTTGCCTAGCAAAACCGTGTTGTGGGAGCAATGCAGCTATATTCTGTAGATAGAAAAGTGTCACAGCCAATTGAGGGACACGCAGCTAGCTTTGCGCAGTTCAAGATGGAAGGAAATGCTGAAGAATCCACTCTCTTCTGTTTTGCAGTAAGAGGGCAAGCTGGGGGTAAGGTAAGACTTGGTTTTAAATACATTGTAATCTTTAATGACACACCCTGGTTATCTGCTTCCAGGGAAACAAGTGGTTTAATACGGAGTCACTTTTAGAAAAACAGCAAAGGACTATGTGTTGGTCTGGATGCTGTAGTTCTAATGTATATAAAAACTGGTACATACAGAGCTTCATAGCAGGGACTACCTGACATATCAGGAGTCTGTTTTGAGTCATGAAGTGAGGTGGCATGTCATGACCAGCCTAATTAGCTGCCTGAAACAACTGACTCAGCTTCACAGGCTAAGCTTAGAGGAAAAGCTGTTGTAATCTTTCTTTGATGCTGATCCCTGGTATCAGGCTTAACTTATTTTCAAATTATTGGATGAAAAAAATTATACATCAGTGTTACAAAGCTAACTTGTGGTCTAATACTAACATGGGAATTATGTGAGCTACTTTGGTAGCTAAAATAAAGTAAAACCAAAGCTAGATTCAGAGAAACTTCTTCAGACCTGTCTTTGTAGAATGTTAAACAAGTTGAAAGAGTGTACGAAGTGACCTAACTGAATCTGTAAACTTCTAAGTAGCTAGGGGTAACTAAACATTGTCCTTAACTGTCTTCCTAATTGATGGTACATGAATACAATCTGCCATGCCCATAGCTCATGAAAGCATCTAGGAAGAACAACTCTGTTTCTTTGTGTAATCTTGGGATTAAGGCTCAGCAGCAAGAGTTGCTATATCTTCATTGCTGGACCTATTGTTATGTAAATTAAATACAAGAACTAACAGACAAATCTTCTCTGTTGTACAGCTGCATATCATTGAAGTTGGCACATCACCTACTGGGAATCAGCCCTTTCCAAAGAAAGCAGTGGATGTCTTCTTTCCTCCTGAAGCACAAAATGACTTCCCTGTTGCCATGCAGGTATGACAGCTGCAAACAAGAACACAAGAAGTCTGTTTCTTCTCTTGTTGGATGTGACGGTGGTAGAGGCACTGGAACCAGGTGGTGCATGTATTGTCCTGAGGCTTGGGAGTAAACTGGTGTGATTGCTGCTCCAGTAGTGTTAAAGGTAGAGACTGAAGCAGCATTCAAAGTCAACATGTTCTTAAATATTTATGGAACAGTTATTCATATATAACTGTCTTCCAAGGTCTTAAAGCATCTTTGTATTGGGATAGTACTCAAGTAAGAATAAAACAGCACTTCTAATTGTCTTGAAATGGCACAGCTCTCTGCTGATTCTTAAAAGTGCTCATTTTATCCAATAATACCTGCAGTTAATCTATTCCTGTTTCACAGATAAGCGACAAGCATGATGTGGTGTTTCTCATAACAAAATACGGCTATATCCACCTGTATGACCTGGAGACTGGCACCTGTATCTACATGAACAGAATCAGTGGAGACACCATATTTGTTACTGCACAACATGAAGCAACAGCTGGAATTATTGGAGTAAACAGAAAGGGACAAGTAAGGAAGGAAGCTTAGTCTGAAAATCACTGTTGTACCTAATCCCATTGGCCCGTAATGATACTGTAGTGTTTGTATTGCTCTCTGCAGGCTTCTGGAAACTAACTATGTGGAATAATAGAATGAGGAATATGGTAGTGTCCTGTAGCTGAACAGTAGTGCAGCTTGTCTGACTTAGGGCTTCTTCTGCAACTCACTTTGCAGTTGTGTAATTCTGAGGGTTTGTGATGGCAGTCAGTGGATCTAAACAGTGTCCTGCTGTTGAGGATTGAATAGAACATACATCTCTCTGGGAGCAGATTATACCCTTTTGCAAAGTCTTAAATGTGTTAACTTTGAACTCTGGTCAAAAATATCTCATGTCTGACAGTGTTCTGAGCCTCATCAAAATTTGCTACTCTATCTCCATACACACTTAACTAGTTTAAACCAGCCTATTAGCATAGTGTAGCTGTGCCTTCAGCCTGAGTTGATTTAAATGTTGGTGCTTGTTGAGAATGAGTAATGCAGAGTAGAAGATTTATTCCTAGTTTATCCTCTAGGATTGGTTATGTAAGACACTGAATACAAGTTACAGAAAGCCAGGACTCATATACCTATATTTGAGCTCTGTCAGTGCCTGAGCTTGAACTGACTGTTAATTGTCTGCCTTGATACAGTAATTTAATGGTAGAGGTTCTTTTGAACAGGAGGTCTGTTTCTTAACCAAAATGACATAACTTGGCAATTATTAAAGGATGAAAAACCTTTCCATGTATGCCATAGCTTTCCTTTAGAGGTCAGCTTAGGCCGTGGCTCTCTTCTTACATTTGAACTAACTGGAAACTTTCCTTGATAATTTGCTCAGGTGCTCTCAGTGTGTGTGGAAGAGGAGAATATTATTCCCTATATCACAAATGTGCTGCAGAATCCTGACCTAGCTTTACGAATGGCTGTCCGCAACAACCTGGCCGGTGCTGAGGAACTCTTTGCCAGGAAATTCAATGCACTGTTTGCACAAGGGAACTATTCAGAGGCAGCAAAAGTGGCAGCTAATGCCCCAAAGGTAAAGGACCGATACTCAGAATAGTACTGAACTCTACTGATTTAAGCTTCTTGCTTCAGGAAGTATCACTGAATTTTGTAAGTGGTAAGACAAGAATCTTTTAACTGTTCTTGTCCTCATGTAGTACTTAAGATACCTGTGAAGAACCTGGGTGCTGGAAGATCTTAAAGCTTGTATGAAGCCTGCAGAGGGGGAGAAGAATAAATTACAGTGATGAGGCTTAATGTTTCTGGTACTTACCTTTATTGCTCCAATGACTTTTAAAAAGTCCCTATGAAAAGACAGCCTCCAGCTGAGGCTGCATGTGTCTCAGCTGATATTCAGCCATACTGCTTCTGACTTACTCTGGGCTGGCAAAATATAATGTTGCTGTTTCAAGCATTTCTAACTTCAGCTTTCTGGAGAAACTTGCCAAGCCACAATAGCAGAACAGAAAACTAAAATGCCTCTGTTTCTGGCAGGGAATCCTGCGTACTCCAGACACCATACGCCGGTTCCAGAGTGTTCCAGCTCAGCCAGGACAGACTTCCCCTTTACTCCAATACTTTGGCATTCTGCTTGATCAGGGACAGCTGAATAAGTATGAGTCGCTGGAACTCTGCCGACCAGTGCTTCAACAGGGACGCAAGCAGCTCTTGGAAAAATGGTTAAAGGAAGATAAGGTAAATCTGGGGTAGACAGCCTCCTCTCCCTCACCCCCAGGAAAATTCAACTGGGTAGCTCATCAATGTGCTGGTGTGATCAAGCAGTTGAGCAATAGCTCCACTTCACTATGACTTGGAGTCAATTATCTTGCAGTACGCCAAGAGCTTCACTCATTGTGCTTAAAATTACTGGAGGGTGAGCTTTGGAAAGCTGCTGAGCTGCTGCTCTTCCTTCCCAAGCCACTTCAGGCTTCTTTAGATACTAAACTTGCATACATGTTAAGTTGTGTTTATATTTCTGTGATTAGCTAAAGAAATGTGCTGATACGATACATCACTTAATTCTTTTTAGCTCTACAAATGAATTTGTGACTCCTGTAAGAAATAAAGCCCACTAGATCACTGCTGAAAGAGGCAGTGGAGCTTTTTTTGTAAGAGGAGTCCAAGAGGAAGACAAATGAGGAAGAAGGCAGTAATGCATTTCAGCGTGGCACTATCAGCATGAACTGACTGTATTTATATCTTTAAACAGCTGGAGTGCTCAGAGGAGCTGGGAGACCTTGTGAAATCTGTAGATCCTACGCTAGCACTTAGTGTCTATCTGAGAGCCAACGTTCCAAATAAAGTCATCCAGTGTTTTGCTGAAACGGGACAAGTCCAGAAGATTGTTTTGTATGCTAAGAAGGTGAGAGAATTAAATTGCCCTACCTGCCCTGCATTTAAGAATTATTAATGCCCTGCATTAGTGCGTGTGCCAAAGTAGCTAAAAGTAATTGATGGGGGGAATGTGAGAGCCTGTGTAGTACCTACTTTGACCTAAAGTTTTGTTACCAGTACTTACTGCTGGACATCATGCATGTGTCCTTTTGTACTTCCTTATGTAGCCTTTTCCACGTGTAGCTTTTACCATGTTCTGTATTTAACAGGACATATACTCCTACTGAGTTACTGCTTGTCATTCTCTCTTCAGGTTGGGTATACTCCAGACTGGATTTTCTTGCTGAGGAATGTGATGAGAATCAGCCCTGATCAAGGACAGCAGTTCGCACAAATGCTTGTTCAAGATGAAGAGCCTCTTGCAGACATAACACAAGTAAGTAATTTTATTGTTATAAAATGTTAACCACAAGGCCTTAAATTGGTAAGAGAAGCTGTACTCCTACCATCAGTGAGACTTTTGAATTACAAGTTTTTTGATCAACATTACCAGGACAGTGTTCTTCCTTGCCTAGTTATAAGAACACTGAAGGATGGCTTAGTGCAGTGCCAGGATTAACCGCTTGGTTTGGGAAGCTGCATTTGATATTACTTTGTTCAGGCTTTTGATTTGAAACTGGAAACATACTTAATTATTTTTTCAGATTGTGGATGTCTTTATGGAATATAACTTAATTCAGCAATGTACAGCCTTCTTGCTGGATGCACTGAAGAATAATCGTCCCTCAGAAGGTCCCCTTCAGACACGTTTACTTGAGATGAACCTCATGCATGCACCTCAGGTATGCTTTAAGAGTTGTATTAGATCAAGCTTGTCTGTACCTAGACTAGCTGCCACATAGTGATGTCTATCAAATGCTAGTGATAGTGTTGACAAAGTAAACAGTTCTTTCTTTATATTCCTTCTAGGTTGCTGATGCTATCCTGGGAAACCAAATGTTTACTCATTATGACCGGGCTCACATAGCTCAGCTGTGTGAGAAAGCTGGCTTGCTGCAGAGAGCACTTGAACACTTCACAGACTTGTATGACATCAAGCGTGCGGTAGTTCACACTCATCTTCTCAATCCTGAGGTATGAGATGAATTATTCTGAATCTCCAGCAAAAGCCAGCCCGTTAATAATGGCTTTAAAGAATTGACTTCAGAGTGTAGTGTTCTGCTGGGGTCTGAAATGGCTTCTGTGTCTTTGCAGTGGTTAGTGAATTATTTTGGTTCCTTATCGGTAGAAGACTCTCTGGAGTGTCTGCGTGCTATGCTGTCTGCTAATATTCGTCAGAACCTGCAGATCTGTGTCCAGGTAGCTTCAAAATACCATGAACAACTGTCAACACAGTCACTTATTGAGCTGTTTGAGTCCTTCAAAAGCTTTGAAGGTAAGTTCACGCTCTTGGCTCTAGCAAAAGGAGCTAATGCTTGCCTCATCTTTCACTTGTATGTGAACAACTGTCTGCTGAAATCTAGGCAGTGATACTGAGCATCAGTACCTAGCCCTCAAAGCTGTCTCAAACTGACCTAAACATTACAGTTCCCCCCTCTAAGGGACAACCAGCATTGTTTTGCGTATTTTAGTTTTCTGAAGTGTGACCTTTTCCATTGCCCAAGATGCTCATCAAGATGAGCTGTATATAGTCCACTCAGCGTTTCCTTCTCAGAAGGGGTAGTCAGGCACTGGAATGCACTGCCCAGGGAGGTGGTGGAGTCACCGACCCTGGGGGTGTTCAAGGAAAGACTAGATGTTGTATTGAGGGACATGGTTTAGTGGGAGCTAGTAGTAATAGGTGAATGGTTGGACTGGATGATCTTTTAGGTCTTTTCCAACCTTGATAATTCTGTGATTCTGTATGTCTGGTCAGATCTCTCAGATGTGTGGCTAAACAGCATCTTGCAAAGCTTTAAAGAAGACCTCTTTAAAGACTAAGGACGCAACATAATATTGGATTCTTGCGACTTGGAGAATAGTTAGTGGCATGAAATGCTACTGGAGACAGGTCTCTTGCATAGGCCACCAGTGTGTTCTTCCAAAGAACACATGAATCTTGACTGGCTTGGCTGTCACTTGCCTGAAGTAGTCAGGTGTTACAATACATCTGCTTTAAGTGGGCTTTAACTGAGGGTCATGGCAAGCAGCTCTTCTGCTTGTCTGGTTGCTTTGGTGAAAGGTGTGATGATAGCTTTGGGTGCAACTAGTTTTGTTTTTCTGAACTCTTCCTTGCTGCTATGTAGGGGAGTGCAGAAGGCACACGCTGGATGCTGTTTATACAGAGCTGTTGATGCGTTTGTCAAAGTTGCATATAACACACTAGTCTGTTATGGGGAACAAAAACAGGCTCAACTCAGCTAGGACAATCTGGTCTCTATGAAACTACAATGCTTGAATGTGTTTTTCCAGTTTTTTGTAGGCTTCTGCAGTATTCAGCCTCATTTTCATGTAACTGTAGCTTGGAAGGCTTGCTTAAAACCTAATGCTGATCTGACTCAGGTGCTTTAGTAGAATAATAACACATGGACTTTTTTCCTCCAGGTTTGTTTTATTTCCTGGGCTCTATTGTAAACTTCAGCCAGGATCCAGATGTGCACTTCAAGTATATTCAAGCTGCGTGCAAGACAGGACAAATTAAAGAAGTGGAAAGAATCTGCAGGGAAAGTAACTGCTACGATCCAGAACGTGTTAAAAACTTCCTCAAGGTAACATTTGGGTAGCAACTGGGCTGTCTTGGCCCATTAGGGGTTCTAATAAAACCAGTGTCACCAGTGAAATGAGGCAGCTCTGTGAAGCACAAATGATCCTTAACCTTTGCGCTTAAAGATCTGTCTGTCCTCTTATGCCAGACGCGTCTACTGTCTCGGCAGTACCTCCTAAAAGAGCCTGGAACACTGTCTAAAAAATGAAGAATCATCTTAGTTCCTCGCTGCTCTTAGGAAGGTTAACCTGGCTTGAACTCCTTAATACTACCACCAGCCTGTCTAGAACTCATTAGAGTTGTCTGCTATGAAGTAGGAAATGGGTAACTTGGAGGTTGAGAGCAACCATCATGCTGAGTTCATAACGTAATGCTTATCTACAGTGTGACCAGCTTCAACTACACGGCCACAGAAACAACAAAGGAATAATGTCAGCTAATTCTGTAAATGCTTGGAGTCCAAGGTTGCTCTTTCCCACTCCTCTTACTCGTAAACACTTAACTGTGAACCACAGTTTAGCTATTTTAGGCTGTGCTAGTTGGTGTGAGTACATGCTAACTGACTGCCATAGCTAGGGCTTAGAGCAGTGCTGAAACACTTCTGAGGCGTGTGGGGGGAAACACACTTGGAGTTCAGATTCTGTAGCCTGTTGGTAGTGCTGAGCTTATTGACTAACATAGAACTGCTAGAAACATCTGAGAAACAGTGCGGGAGGGGAAAACTTTATCTGGGAACATTTCCTGCCTTCATGTTGAGGGTGAAATAGCATAGTCTTGTACTTTTGTAATCATATCTGAAGATGGCAAAACTCTTCAAATGAGAGTTCTATAAAAAACCCTGGTGTCACAGAGGTGTAAGGTATGTAAATTGATCAAGCCACCTAAGATAAGTTACCAAGCTGTCAAATTCCTGATGAAAGCTATTGTTTTTTGTGCTGTTCCATGTCTGGAATGTGCAGGACATGTACCAGGTAAATCTCCCAGTGCAGGCTTCCCTGTGTCAAGTCCTTAAGTGTAATTTATATGTAGGATTATATTCTGGGATGTGCATGTTTGAATAAATGATCTGAAATATGCATCCGGAATACTGTCTGCCACATAGACTAAGCTTCTGTACTGTAACCGTTGTAATCTCATGCTGAAAGTTGGAATACTTTTAGATAACTAATCTGATTACCAATTTAAGTAGTACTGCTGCTAGCTCAAGTCTTACCTTCTAATTATGGATTTAGACAACAGTATTGCAAGAGACCTGGCACTTGAAATCAAACCTGTGTATGTTTTAGACTATGATTTGCAACTTAATCTATTCTTGGTTAAATGCCTTTTGAAATCCCAGAGTGCTAATCCTGCACACAACACAACTGGCAACTAAAAACGCTACTTGTAGCTTAGGCTTGTAATAGTTGCACTGTGTTGTAAGACTTTATGGATTCTGCCATGCAAAGGAGCAGGGCTAAACTTCAGAAAGCTTCTTGCTGTAGGGCTTGAAGTGGGTGTGAGTACTCAGACTTGCTACATACTGCAAACAAATAGTTGAATAAGATGTCATAATTTGGTCCACTGGTTGAATTTTGGCTTTCCAAATTCAGCTGCTTTACCGGTTTAAGTGACTGTATTTGTTTGCCTAAACCTGAGAACAAAACCAGGTTACTGAAGTTCTTCTCTTTGTAGGAAGCTAAGCTCACTGACCAGCTACCACTCATCATTGTATGCGATCGCTTTGACTTTGTCCATGACTTGGTGCTGTACTTGTATAGAAATAATCTCCAAAAGTATATTGAGATTTATGTGCAGAAGGTAAGTTACAATCTGTCACTTGGCTTTAATGAGTCAAATGGATCTATCTTTAGTATTAGGTGTAACTACAGGCACTGTGTTTGTAGGTATTCTGCAGAGAGCCTCATACTTGAGACAGGTGTCTAGGTAGCTATTCTTACCCTTGGGAAGTTACCCCTTTATGTGATTCAGGTCTTTGATTTGCTCTTCACTCAAGCTGAGCAGTAACCACTGCAAATGTACCTCACAAAGAAGAAAGGTTTGCTAGAATAACTGCAATTGTTAGGGTAATTTTAACTTCCAGCATTTTAGGGCAAAAGTTCTCCTTGGTACTTCCTGCAGGGACAAATTGGCTCGCTCTGGAGTTCTTCCTATGGGGACCGAGCTTTAGTGAGCCACTTAACTGTGTGTGAACCCCTGTTGACTGAAGAATTGACTTAAAGCTTGTTCAGAACCCCAGGAAGCTGGGAGTAAAAGCAGGAAGATGAGGTGAATCTTAATAAGCAGGCTTCATGTGTACAAGTATTGACTGCTTATACTACATGACAACATACTGACTTCTTTAAATGATCCTGTTTAGGTAAATCCAAGCCGTCTGCCTGTTGTTATTGGGGGACTGCTTGATGTTGATTGCTCTGAAGACGTGATAAAGAACCTTATCCTTGTAGTGAGAGGTCAATTTTCAACTGATGAGCTTGTTGCAGAGGTTGAGAAAAGAAACAGGTAATAAACTCATACAAGTCTCTTAACGTTGCCAGACTGGTAATGGTTATACTGCTCAGCCATCAATGTGTGTCCTCATTGCGTAGCTAAAGCTGGTACTGATGTGATGAGAAGCTGCCACTGGGTGAGCAAGCAGCAAAAGCCTGCTTTACTTCCTGGCTAATGTGGGAACTTCTTGTAAACAACCTCCAAATGATGAGTCTTTGGTATGTGATGTTCTTCTTAGTGTCAGAAAACTACACTGCTATAATAGCAAACCAGAACACACGCCAAAATGAAGTACTATAACTTGGGTTTGGTTACCAACCCTGCCCTATGCTGAAGTTGACTTCTGTAGTGAAACTGTGCAAGTAGAGATGACTTAGTCACTGAACCTCTCTAACGTGAAGATTGCTTCCTTCTAGGCTGAAACTGCTTCTGCCCTGGCTGGAAGCAAGAATTCATGAGGGTTGTGAGGAGCCTGCAACTCACAATGCGCTGGCCAAAATATACATTGATAGCAACAACAACCCAGAAAGATTCCTGCGTGAGAATCCTTACTATGATAGTCGTGTCGTTGGCAAGTACTGTGAGAAGAGGGACCCTCACCTGGCTTGTGTGGCTTATGAGCGTGGACAGTGTGATTTGGAGCTGATTAATGTACGTATGCCAAGGCAGCTGGCTCACGGGTTAAGTTCTAACCTGAGTATTGTGGGATAGATACTCAAGTTCATGACTGACAAAAACATTTACTTCCTAAAAAGTATTAAGCTAGAAACTGCTTAATAGAGTAGGTAGCGATTTAATCTCCCTCTGCAATTTAATGAGAAGTGGGAGACTCCCCTGGACATCCTAGAATGGGAGGCCATTGGAAATACCAAAGCCTGAGACTTCTAGTGTGCATCTCAGGTGGGCTTACTTGATGTTGCAGCACAATTAGGTGATCCACTGTAGGCTCAATAGCTATGACTTCACCCTGAATTAACTTTGCATTTTGCTAGGTGTGCAACGAGAACTCCCTCTTCAAAAGCCTTTCCCGCTATTTGGTTCGCCGTAAAGACCCTGAACTGTGGGCCAGTGTGCTACTGGAGAGCAACCCATACAGAAGGCCGCTAATTGACCAGGTATAACTGGCAGAACATTAAAAGCCTTTGCTATCCAAGCTTGACTTGCTGGTACCTGACTTAACTGATTTATCAATGGCTCGACTGCCTACAGGTTGTACAGACTGCGTTGTCGGAGACACAGGACCCTGAGGAAGTCTCTGTTACTGTGAAAGCCTTCATGACTGCAGATCTTCCTAATGAGCTCATTGAACTACTGGAGAAAATAGTTCTTGATAACTCTGTGTTTAGTGAGCACAGGTGTGTAAAGTCAAAACTAAAGTCCCAGGAAAGTTGAAATTATTAAATTGCTGTAATGTGGAACAACAAATAAACTGATACTTACTCCAGAGGGTAGGGTGAATTTCTTGATTGCTTCTTGATATGTACTGACATTTTTCTTTCTCTATTTAGGAATCTGCAGAACCTTCTCATTCTTACAGCTATTAAGGCTGATCGTACCCGTGTCATGGAATACATTAATCGCTTGGATAACTATGATGCGCCAGACATAGCCAATATAGCTATCAGCAATGAGCTTTTCGAGGAGGCATTTGCTATCTTCAGGAAGTTTGATGTCAACACATCAGCTGTACAGGTATCTCTTTAAAAACTCTGTCTGTAATAACTCCTTGTGACATGCACATCCTCTCATGAGGACTTACCTGTTATCTTGTGACTTCAGTAGTTCACACCAACTATCAAAGTGACCAGAGCTGCTCAGGGCCTTATGAAGTAGAGCAAACGCTTTGCATTGAATCATCTTGTACATTGAAACTTCATAAGTGTAAAATCACTTGTGCTGTGTGGGTTGTATCGCATAGTCCCTATCTTAAAAGCAACCATGGATCTGTTAAAGAACTAATGTAAAGCACAGTGTCTTGTAAACCTGACCTCTGTAGCTGGTGGCTGATCATGGTGCCCCTTTCTTTAGGTATTAATAGAGCACATTGGAAACCTGGATCGTGCCTATGAATTTGCTGAACGTTGCAATGAGCCTGCTGTGTGGAGTCAGCTGGCTAAGGCACAGCTTCAGAAAGGGATGGTAAAGGAAGCGATTGACTCGTATATTAAAGCAGATGATCCTTCCTCGTACATGGAAGTCGTTCAAGCTGCCAATGCCAGTGGTATGATTAAGTTTTATGTAAATCTTTGCTGTTGATGTTGCTCAGCTCTCTTGCCTGGTCTGTTGCTCAAACTGCAGTTCTGCCAAACCTGTATCTTGATGCAAGTAGAGGAAACAGGTCCTTCAAAGATTGCCTTAAGTGAGAAGGGGAAAAGATAGTGTATTCCATTTGCAGAAGGTCAGTGGTCTTATAACCACCTTCTTTAGCTAGCTGGAGACTTTTTGTCAGAGCAGTTGCTACTAAGGAGATGTTTGCATGAAGATAAAATACCAGGAAATACTTAGGCCCATTGTAAGGAGACCTTACTAATCTAAGGTAGCATGTGCAGTATGAAGGTTGGTCTTGATTGTTGGGGAACAGCCATAAAAATACTGATGTCAAGCTAGGTTGAGCTGCTAGTATATCATAAGAGCATGCCAACAGTGGGAAGTAAAGATTCTAAACTCTGCTTCATAGGAAACTGGGAAGAACTGGTGAAGTATCTCCAGATGGCACGCAAGAAGGCCCGGGAGTCATACGTGGAAACAGAATTAATCTTTGCTCTTGCTAAAACAAACCGTCTAGCAGAGCTAGAGGAGTTTATCAATGGACCCAACAATGCACATATCCAGCAAGTGAGTGAGACTGAGTTTTGGTTTTGCTGAATTGCAGCAGCAGGCTCCTTAGGCCTTGGTAACCAGAGGGGTGCTGAGGCTTCAATCCCTTCGGATGTGCGGATGAATCTTGGACTTCTTTAAAGGCATTTCTGGATTGGTAATGGCTTGAATGCTACCTGCTTTTTATATAAACCTTTGACTGAAAAAAATAACCAGACTTTGCTCTTCTGTAGGTCGGCGATCGCTGTTACGATGAAAAGATGTATGAAGCAGCCAAGCTGTTGTATAACAACGTGTCCAACTTTGGCCGTTTAGCCTCTACTTTAGTTCACCTGGGTGAATACCAGGCAGCTGTGGATGGTGCTCGGAAAGCAAACAGTACTCGCACATGGAAAGAGGTAAGCTTACCGATCAGAGACATTGAGAGACTTCAAAGCTGTAGCCTCTTCAGAAGCTTTGATTCTGAACAGTGATGCAATTTTCAATTCCAGGTCTGCTTTGCTTGTGTTGACGGAAAAGAGTTCCGCCTGGCCCAGATGTGTGGCCTCCATATCGTAGTGCATGCAGATGAGTTGGAAGAGCTAATCAACTATTACCAGGTAATTATGCTGACTCTGTTCTACAGTCAGTCTAGATTCTTTAACGACTCTGTCCTGAGCTGGAAATTTAGAATCAGTTGGTTTCTAATGTTAAAACATCTTCAACTGCCTGTGTCTTAGGATCGTGGCTACTTTGAAGAGCTGATAACTATGCTGGAAGCAGCACTTGGACTTGAGCGAGCACACATGGGGATGTTTACAGAGCTAGCAATTCTCTACTCCAAGTTCAAGCCACAGAAGATGAGGGAGCACTTGGAGCTGTTCTGGTCCAGAGTCAACATTCCCAAGGTGAAAGTCTGAGGCCTTAAATTTAACTTGAAACGTGTCTGTTGAGACTGTATGCTATATTTTGCAGCTCTTGAGGTTATTTCTAGCAGTAAAGTCTGGGCAATGAAAGCAATATATGCTAACCAGAATTTCTGATACACCTTTTGCATAGGTTCTGAGAGCTGCAGAGCAAGCCCATCTCTGGGCTGAACTGGTGTTCTTGTATGATAAGTATGAAGAATACGATAACGCCATAATCACGATGATGAATCACCCAACAGATGCTTGGAAAGAAGGCCAATTCAAAGATATCATCACTAAGGTATTACTTTCCTAATAAAAAGAGGTAAATTTCTTGTCAAGTGTGCACTTCAGAGCCGTTCCTTCACTAGTAGCCTGTTTAGAATTTTTTTATATTGCCACATAATTTCAAAGCAAGTCAACTGCAGTAAGTAAAGATATTTCTGAAGACAAGAGTAAGTTGTGAATGGGTGGCTCAGTTGTGCTGGAATATATGAGGTTGTGTCTGTCTTTGTATTCCTCTATAATCAAGCTTCCACTCTGAATGTGCACCCTTACTCATCTCTAGGTGGCCAACGTGGAGCTGTATTACAAGGCAGTTCAATTTTATTTGGAATTTAAGCCTCTGTTGCTCAATGATCTGCTGATGGTGTTGTCCCCTCGGCTTGACCATACTCGTGCTGTCACCTTCTTCACAAAGGTAATTTTTATGCTATCCAGATCAAAGAGAAAGTTGCAATTGGAAAAGCATTTAGCTGTTGTAGCATTGTAGAAATGCTTAGCTATTTTGCTGCCTCACAGAGGAGATGCTAGGAGACCTCTACAAAAAGTTAACTTGAATTTGTCTACCTGATTCCTTGAAGGTTAAACAGCTACCACTGGTTAAGCCTTACCTGCGCTCTGTTCAAAATCACAACAACAAGTCAGTGAACGAGTCCCTGAACAACCTCTTCATTATTGAAGAAGACTACCAGGTATGTCTTGTCGTGAAAGAGTAATATGTGGAACAGGGATGGACTTGTATATATTTCATAGTAGAAGCAGCTGTTTCTGGATTTCAAAGTTCTCTTCAAGCTGGCTTCTGCGGTGATAGTAACCTTGTATTCTAGGGGTGTGTTTAATGTCTAGAAACATTTTCAGTAGGTTCTACCTACTTGCATTCATTTGTGTTCCTTAAGTACGTGTGGTTTGCTACTTCAAGCTGAACCAGTGGTGACTAGCTAAGGATTAAGTGGAGAACTGTTAGTGGCTTTCTGGGAGGTTTTTGGGCCATTCTGACTGTGGGTAGGCTGGCTACATTGTTAGGAGTGACAGATTGGCCTTTATTTAAGGCAAACTGGGTGCTAAGGAAAGAACTTTCAGAAAGGTCTGTTCTGCAGCTCTCAGAAGAGGTGTCTGGTATTTAGAGGCTCTTAACATCACTAATCACTACTGAAAAATATTAACTGGAATATCTTAAACTCCATGTGTATCAAATACTAACTTCTCAAAAAAAAGACCCCAACCACCCCAGATCTCTCCAAGTCTGGCCGAAGTACTTTGTACTGCTGCTTCTAGGAGGATAGATTTAAGACACATAGAAAGTGTTTGCATCGTTGTGGATGCACTTCGTATATCTGAGGTACGAATAACCTTTTCCTCCTTAATTCAGGCCCTTAGGACTTCTATAGACGCTTATGACAACTTTGACAACATTTCTCTTGCTCAACGCTTGGAGAAACATGAGCTAATAGAGTTCCGGAGAATCGCTGCCTATCTCTTCAAAGGCAACAATCGCTGGAAGCAGAGCGTAGAGCTCTGCAAGAAAGACAGGCTGTATAAGGTAAGGCCACCACACAGCTCTGGTTGAGCTTGCTTGACTTGTTAGAGACCCAACGCTTTGTAGTGAAGCTGCATTGTTTTGGGTGCTACTGCATTGGTCCCTGTTGCTGATCAGGGACTCAGGGGAGTCTTGCTTCCGAGTGGCTGTAGATGGAGAGATTTCTTAAATACAAGTCACACAATGACTCTCCTCTGCTCATGTCAGTAATAGATTGCACTTTGGTCAAATACCATGTCTGTGTCAATGATGGTATGATGGCTTTGGAGGCTAACCAGACCGTCTCCTGTCTTAGGATGCAATGCAGTATGCTTCGGAATCCAAAGATACTGAGTTGGCAGAAGAGTTGTTGCAGTGGTTCTTGCAGGAGAACAAGAGAGAATGCTTTGGTGCTTGTCTCTTCACCTGCTATGATCTCCTGAGGCCAGATGTTGTCTTGGAAACAGCATGGAGGCACAACATCATGGACTTTGCCATGCCATACTTTATTCAGGTCATGAAGGAGTACTTGACCAAGGTAGGAGCTTCTCCAACAATGTAAGCTGGTTAGTCACTGTGGTGTATGCCTTGAGACTGTCTGCTTGCTACTAACATTGATCTGGGCTTTGTCAAATGTCTGTCTGTCCATGTCCACACTTACTTTTCAGTCCATCTGGGGAGAGACTTCGCCCTCTAAGAGACTGAATCACTTGCAGGCTCCACCCTACCTACCAATTACAGAACCTACATCAGTAGTATTTGCCTGACTACAGGCAGTGACTTAAAGTAGTTTGAAGATTCAGGCTTTTCATATGTCATGTCAGTCAGGAATCCCAGCTGGGATTAAGTTCTAACTAAATTCTAGACTCTATACTAAAAAAGCTTTAGAGCTAGATCAGACTTAACTTGGTCTGCTGTGCGTTTAACTCTAAAATGTGGCTCTGATACTTAATTGCACTAATTATGACTCAGCTTTTGTTAGAAGTGATTTAGTATGAGGGACGGTATTTGGTAATGCTCTGACAGATGTGAACCAGATTTAAGTACCGACTGTCACTAGCAAGATTTACCCAGCTGAAGCTTTTTAGTTCATCTTCCAGTGAAATGGTATAAATTCCTTAACTCTTCCCATGAGAAGTAAAAGCTTAATGCAGGCTTGAGTCAAGGAAGGCTTGGGTGCCTGTTTGTCTAGAAGATTTGCCTGGCTGTAACTTCCAAAGGCAGGACTGCTCTGCAGTCTGACAGCAATCTGCTGTCATCTGGGGGGTGGTGGGGAGCAATCGAAGCAATAACATTGCTTGTCGGAGATGCCTGATGTACCAAGCTAGCATTAGGCCTCTATTGAGAGCGGTAGTCTTGGAGTAGGATTTTTAAAGATTAAAACTCCATAATCTGCTGAAGGATCAGGATATAACTGTAGTGTAGCTAATGAAATCAATGCAGTAAGACCTAGCAACAAGCAGAGCTGCCTTTCTAAAGCAGATACTTCTGGTGTATCCTTGTTTTTACTCGCCTGTATCTTAATTATTTCTTCCCTGACTCTTTTGTTTCTACCTTTTATATGCTAAATATGGAATTTGATTTTTCTAAGCTGCACCTTCTGAATTCCTTTGCAGGTTGATGCAATAAAGGAAAAGGTGAAAGTTGATTCTTGTTTTCCATCTTTAAGTCTGGAGGACTAAGTCTAAGGATTCTGCATGAGTTTTTTTCTTTCCTACGTTTTACTACACTGCTGCTACTGCTTTTTCCCCAAACAAAATATCACTAAAGCATATGCAAATTGTTTAACTTTACAAGTAGCTAGTGCTGTAGGACAAAAGTAGATTCATTTGCTACTAATAAGCTAGTAGATCCTCAGGAAGGGCATACATGCGATCAGTTGGATCACAGTCAACCTGGTATCAAAGGATACACGAGTGCTGCTAATGGCCAATCTGACTAGAACTGCTTACAATAAGAAACAGCCAAGTCTTGGACTGCTGTCTCCCAACCGTAAATCAGTGTGGCATTTGCTTGTTTAAGGACTGTGATCCAGTTTCTGATCTCTTGATCATTACTAATGCGTGCTGACAGTAGGCAGAGTAGATACTAGCTGCTTCAGAAGAGACTCTTCCTCATTCAGGTGTCCAGTTCTTATGGTGCTAGTCTGATCCACACGGTGCTCTAGTTCACATAGCAACTTAAAACTTCAGCTATTAGACTGGTTTTCTTCCCTGTAGTAAATTTCTTGTAGTTATGCAAAGACTGCCTTCCAAGCTCTTCAGCTTCATTAAACTTTTCTTGCTACCTCATTTAAAAAAACAAAAGGTAATGCTTATTGCTCTTCTGAGGCTTGCCTTTTGCTATGCAATTTTGCCCTTCCAAAGGGTGATTTCTAAGGTTTCTGTCCATCTGCTGCTGTACAAATACCACTCTGATTCTCCTTAGACCAGAGGTCAGCCCTAGTTTGAGTTTTCCATTAATGTGGTTGAGCAAAGGGCAAACAAACTGACAAACAGTCTGAAGATGGACTAAATGCAAACTGCTTCTTGGTGACAAGATGTCTGTAATTACACCACTGGAACTCAAGGCTAACCTGAGTAAAATGCTTAGTGTAAGGTCCTTCAGCAGCTAGTAAGTGAGGCAGTAAGAAAGCGTGTGTGTGAAAAAAGGTAATTGAACTGTAGTGTTTGCATAAACTACGCATGTGTAGCAGTCATTGCAATTACATCCCACTATTCCTTAAGCTCCAAGGCATTGCTGTGGGCTGCGTGTGGTTTTTTGGGGGGAGCCTGTATGGCAGTCATCTTCAGACCTCACTCTTGCTTCAGTACTTTTGCCTCTTTTTCATGCACACATAACACGATAACATTGAATGCATGTTACTTTTCCTCTGCAGCTTATTGCAGTCCCTGTGGAAAAGCCTTTAAAACAACCTTGCTACAAGTGTGTAGGGTACTGAACCTGGTGATGCTCAAGCAAGTGGTGTAAGAACCATCCTGCAGGCTGGTTTCAAACTCGTGCTTGTTATTGTAAATATTTGTTTGGCTCTGAGGGGAGACATCAAAACTGGGTGGAAAATGCATTAAATGTCCTGTGCTGGAGGCTTTCCAAGTGTGAGTAAGCCAAATGCCTCTGCTTAACAGCAAACTCTGCACATTCTCCTTGGATTTGCCTCTTTAAACTTGTGCTTCTGTGTTCAGTGTGTTGCTGTTTGAGTTGAAAACAGTGCAGTTCTCAGCACAGGGGTCCGGAAACGAGTCTTGAAGCGTTGGCATATGTTCCTGTGCACTTTGACTGCAGCAAGCCAGATACTGGTGTGAGGCAACAAAACGGCTTGCTGTGGAAGCCCAGTCAATGAATGAACTCATAAAGCTCAGGACTTATGCTGCTTCCTGGATTTATGTCTCTAATTGAGGTTACAAATTAACAGGTTTATGGAACACATGTTGTAATTCACAACTAAATGGAAGAAAAATTTTAAAGCTGCCTGCAAATATTTGCTAATGTAGCACAGCTAAGCTGAAAAGTGTTCAACTTATGGATGTTGGTGTAGCTGAATAAGTAATGCTGACCCTGTGTAAGTACAGGAAACCTGTCTTCAAGCTCCTTTATGAAGGACATAAATGAAAGATTAATCTGGTTTGTGAGTTGTCTTACTGTCTTAAAAAGTAATTGGCATGATTGTCTCTGACTTTACTCTAAAGCTTACCTCCCAGGTAAAACAGCAATACCTAATTTTTGTGGTTTGAGTTTCAGGGCCTGCCTTAGACTGTAGTAATGCTGAGTTGCCTTGGATCTGGTTTTAGTAACAAGCAATATTTCACTACAGAACAAGTTTCTTCTCTTGCCTTTCTGTAGGGGTGGGCTAACAGCACAATTGCACTTGCAGTGCACCAGAGCGAAGCTGGCTAGTCTTGCCTTGTGACTGCGTATTAAGCTCGAACAAGTTGAGTGTTTGTGGGTTTAGGCTGACTGCCACACAGTTCTAGAGTGGACAAAAAGCAACTCTTATACACATGCATTCTCTGCATTTGAACTTAAATTGCATGAGTGAATGGGTTTGGAAAGTGAAATCTTGAGGCTCAAGTGACATGTCGGATGCTATTGCAGTCTGCTGGATACAAATACCAACTTCAGATTCCTTTGCCTCAATGTTACATTCAGGGAAACTTCTCCAGGTCTGGGCATTGTCTCAGCTCCACCACCAAAGGTCTCTAACTGGCATTGTGCTTAGGACTTTGTCTCCTAAGGCTGTTGGTTTGACATAGTTGGAGTAACACTGAGCTTACTGATGCCAAAGTAGCTCTAGACCAGTATGGGACCTCTCATACAGAGCTTCAGCCTGGAGTGAGCTTTCAAAGAAGTTCCACAAATCCCTCACTGAGGGCTTTTTCAGGAAACGGACAATCTTGACTGCACCAGTACCAACATTGCTACTTGAATTGATCTTAACTTGTAAATGGTCTCCTTTTCTTGATGGGTGTTAACATCCCACTAAGGCTTTTCCACTTCTCTGCCATGAATAAGTACCTCTTTTAGAGGAGGTTTTTTAATTGTTGGTCTCAATTCCAGGTGGATAAACTGGATGCATCGGAGTCTTTGAGAAAGGAAGAGGAGCAAGCTACAGAAACACAACCTATTGTTTATGGTAAGGCTTTAGTTCCTGTTTTTTCAGTAACACATTTTGCTTCTAAAACAACACTTTGCTAGTTAGTTTTTCCCAAGGCAGCCCTTGGAAATGGGAACGTTTCTCATATGAAAACAAAGCTTAAAGGAATGTGTTCCAAAATACTAAAGCACCACTCAGCTGCTGCTGCTAGATTGGATATGGACTGCAGGATTTAAGGTTGTCCCAGCCTATTAAGGAAGCACTCTCTAAAGAAAAGGAGTGCAGGAGCTGTGCTTTCAGGCTTCCAGCAAGTGCATTATTTGGATCTTGCTCCATGCACTTGTATTGTGGGTATTTCCTTTGTACCCAGGTTATTCCACTAATCCTGTGAAGAGTTACAAATCTGAATTCCATCCAGTGATACAGGAGCCTCCAGTGAGGTGACATCACTGGTCACCACACCCTGCAGCAGCACATAACTGTGAAATACTAGCTATAAACCCACAGGGTGGGATGTTTTGAGACCTAGCTCTGAGCACTAACGTGACGACACAACCTATGTGGTCTCCAAAGCAGAAAATCTCATGGCAGTTGTCTCTACGTACACTTAGCAATTCAAACAATAGGGGTATCAGTGTAAGCCTGGACTACTCTGGAAAACCCCATCCTGGCCTAACATGCTGTTATAATCACAAACTATTTGGCTTACCAGTTGTAGTTCTGACTGTAAGTAGCTGAAAGTCAGGCACTTACTGAAGATGCAGTTCTCCAGAACACACTAGTCCATTGCAGTGAATGTGGCTTATGAAAACATTTCCACAGGGGGTTCTGTACTCGGGAGCTGCAGGGGTCACACATTCCCATCAGGCATCACGTAGTGTAGGACTCTGGCCTTGAATGCAGCAGTTAGTAACAACAGGAGCAGGAAATGCTGTGCAAGAGGCAAACTAAGTTTGGGACAGGGTGATCCCAGTACCTAAGGAGTAGGAAGCTGTTCTCTCTCATCACACTTCTATGAACTTAAATTACTCACCCCAGATGTCAAGAATCTGTCAGTGTCCACTTCTAGCACAGTATTTTTAGTCAGGTACTCTGTTGTCCCCAGGTTTTGTGGGAAACCCCTGTTCTGGCTGCTGAGGACCCTAACCAATGCAGGGTTAGGCTCATTAAACACAGATGTCTGCAGGGAAGTTACAGGAATTGTGCTGACTGAACTGAACGATACCAAGGAATAAAGATGAAACTGTTCTGCCTTCCAGGTCAGCCCCAGCTAATGTTGACAGCGGGACCCAGTGTTGCAGTTCCTCCACAAGCACCTTTTGGCTATGGCTACACTGCACCTCCCTACGGGCAACCGCAGCCTGGCTTTGGGTACAGCATGTAAGATGCAGCACAAGTCAGTTTGGAGCTAGCGTATTTTCTTACTGAAACTCCACCGTCCCTCCCCGCTTTAACTCATAACAGGGAAAAGCAAGAGTTCTGCCTCGTGTTCTTGTAACCTTTATTTCATGAAGGACTGTTTTTTCTAGCGCAAACTATTTGAATCACCAATGTTAAATCTTTTTTCACATTCCATGTCATTTAGAATTTACTTTGAGAGGGGAATAGTTTAAACAACTCTGTTCAAGTGGGCTTTTGCAGGACTGCTTATTACCATTCAGTCTATTGTGAAGATTCTGATTTGCACTCTATAGTGTTAAACTCTAATATTGAATCTTAAGTTCATTGTATGTGAGCAGCTTCCAGTATGTACTGTCTATTCTAAATGCATTTAAGTCTCACTGTATATTCGGAGAAAGCTAAAGTGAAGATACTTGTATTTGACCTTGCAAGACTGCTGACAAGAGACAACACTAATCAGCATATCCTACCCTGGTTGGATTGCATAGCTCTAAAAAAGAATTTAAAATGCGTACAGACAACCTTGCCTGACTTAAAATGAGTAAAAGTCTTTTTTTTTCCTTAACCTATGCAGGTTTTTCCAGTTATGCATATAGAAAATGCTAGTGTCTTTTTGCTCACTCCATATGTAACAGATGACCTTACGTTGTGCTGTATCCTGTGCTTTTGTGGGACATTCCATTCAGGAACAGAGCACCATGATTCCAATCTGTGTATTTACTAACCCTGCCCTGAGGTTTGTGTATGTTGGATATTGTGGTGTTTTAGATCACTGTTTTGAGTGTACAGAAGAGAGAATTCAAGCATATTGCTGTTCAGTTTTGTTTGTGCAATTTGAAATTACTCAATTTAAAAATAAATTACTGGACTGTGGACATGCTGCATAGTGGTAGCTTCACTTTACTGTCTTCAAAAAAGGACCTTCAAATTCAAACCGAGTATTACTCCAGTGCTAGTCGTTGGGGTGTGCAAGCGCGTGCATTCAGGGGCGTGAGGGGCCATTAGAAGAGCAGCAGTGGAGGCTGCTAAAGGTGTTTTGTGCTGAGGGTGCAATACAAGAACATCTGTAATGCTTTTTCTGTGGAAAGGTGATGCCAGAGAAGAAAATAGCACTTTTTCAGGAGTTGGCTGCGCTGCGGGTCAACTACAGCATATTGGCCAGGTGATACATTAGGATTGTAGTAGGGTGTGTCAGTTAAATTGAGATCATGTTCTAGGTATGTAAGTTGCCTTAAATATATTTAGCTTCAAATAAAATTGACTTAAATGTTTCTCTGTGAATACTGTCATACTTGAGTGGACTGTGCTGGCCCTAGCTGTGATGCTGTAGGAGCTCCTGTCCCAACCAGGAGCCTGCCCTTACGCAGCAGGGGCCAGCTCTGAGCCTGACTCTGCTCCCTGCTTGCCCTCTCTGTGCATTGGAGTGAAGGGCTGCAGGGAGTAGTGTCAGTCTTTGTAAAAGCATTAGACCTAAGGAGGAGCTGCAGTATAAAAATGTCTCTGAGTTTATTACACTTATGCTTGTTTCATCCCCCCATGTTCCCTCTGAGACTGATGGAAGACAAAATCCAGCTGAGTTCCTCTGAAATACATTGTGCAAGAAAGCAGAAGGAAGGGAGGCTGCAAGAGGGGCTCAGCAGCATTCCCATGAAACATAGCTATTAGAAAACAGACTTGTAGAAAGTTCATCTATTGACTGCTGTGTTTTAAGGGTGGAGCTGCAATGGTAGAATTCACATACAGGCCCTGATCAGTGTGATCTGAACTCTGCTGGTAACATCTTAAACCCCAGAAGACTTGATAACCTGAAGTAAAACAGGCTCTCTGCTTGCTACTGCATGACCTAAGCTGTTTGTATGTAGGGTAACTCCTCTACCTTGGCTAAATTGGGACTGCTGCCCTGTGTGCAGGTCCTGCAGCTTCTCCCAACCACTTACTGGCTCTGGAGGTCTGGGCTGTCAAGCCTGTTTAACTTGGTCAGTCTCATACCAATGACAAGCTCTTGCATCGGTTACTTTTGGAAGTGGCACAGGAACTTGGCTACACCTGCCCCAGATGTGCCGGGCAATTTTTGGCTGCTCTAGCAGCTAATATTTCCTGAATTAAAGGATTTATTTCCAAAACCACCCCCAAAACCTCAAACCCTCCTCTAAGCAGAGAGGGGAACCTGTCATTTCTAGCACATGGGACAAGTTCACTTAAATGTTACTAATGCTTCTACTCACCCAGCAAACTGAAGTGTACACTGTAACACATAGTGGGTTCCTCAGGGTTAGTGACTGCTGCCAGCCCTGTGTTCCTCTGCATTTTCTTACCTGCTTTAGAATGTAATACAGGAACTAGAGAAACTCATGATTTGCATGTTTGTCTCTTTAAAAAAAAAAAAGGAAAACACCTGATTATTTTATTTATACTGAGAGAACATACAGAAAAATCCCAAAGCCTGGATTTTATCCCTTCAGTACCGATACACACTGAGGCATTCGGGTTCCTTTGGTCCCTGGTTCAGAAGAGTTTTAGGTGACCAGAAACTTTATCTATGACATCGGCTGGTCCCGGTCCAATACCAAGGACTGTCTGGGAGCCTGGAGCTATCTGAGTACGGCCGGCATCTTGAATTAAGCTCACAGTCAATCCGAGGCGCTTGGCGTCTCCCAGGAGCTGGATAAGAGTCTCTTCATCAGGAGCTCTGAGGACCACCTTGGGCTGCCCGCAGTACTCCCACTGCTTGAGAAGGTTGGGGTTTCTTCTCTGAACCTGCTTGTAGGCAGACACAGCAGCGTGGGAGCACTGTGCTGCTACTTTCCCCTTCCCCATCTTCAAATCGTTGCGGACAATCAGCACCATCTTGAACTCCCCTGACTCTCCCATGATGTCAGCTGCGCTCCCCAGGTTGTTGGCGGGCGCCGTCATCCCGGCTTTGGGTCCCCTTAAAAACCTCCCGCGAATGCTCCAGCCCAGGCACACGCCGCAGGCGACTCCAGCAATGACGCTGAGCAGCCCGGGCTGGGAGAGAGAATCCATGGCGGAGACTGGAAGGAGGCAAAGGCAGTGCGTTACCGGCGCAAGTGGCGGCGGGGGGTAACGTTACGGGTAGTTAAG